>VZTU01023052.1:0-16791 GCA_013400835.1 Zapornia atra
TCCAGGAAGGCAAGTACATGTATGAATTACTCAATATATACAGGACTAATGTACAGCAGTCATCTGGACAACTTATTCAATGCAAGATGGGAAATGTGATGTCACCACACGTGACTACCTTACACATATGAAAAAGACTGAGCAAGTTTCTTCATTGCTTTTTTTTTTTTTAAATCCCAAGAAAATCCTACCTAAAGCACGTTTGAGTTTGGCTTTTTTTTTTGTAGTAGAGAAACTACAGTATATTTGAAGTCTGTTCTGCTGCAGAGCTCCATTTCCTGAAGGACTATATTAAGAGGAGGAGGGAGGCTGTGAGATCTCCATCCTTGGAGGTTTTCCAGACTTGGCTTGACAGTCATTTATGACCTGATTAAGCTTTAGACACATTCATGCTTTGAGAAGGTTGGATGGATGACCAACCTTCACTAAGTACTAGGTTGGCTAGATACTAATAAAGACACTAACAGCTGCATTTGTGAACTTTAAAAGAGAACACATCTAGATCACCTGGTAAATTCATGGCTCTTAAATGTCTTAAATTGATTGGAAGATTCAAATAATCTTGAAGCCTCTTTGCAGCTGGGAGAAGAACGATTCCATCTAAACTGCTCAATTTAAAAAAAAAAACTCGACAATTGTCCCTTATTATCCAAATATCTACCAATTGTCACATTTGAAACACATATTCACTATCACAAAATCAGTTACAGCTGGTTGAAAAATCAAAGTCAGTCATTTGGATACCAGATACTTTTTTGTTACTGAACTGTTGTGATAAGTAGACATACCTCACAGCATAGAAAAACACACTAAGCATTTGGTACCAAGATACTAGGTAGAGTAAGACATGGCATTGACAGAAACGATTTTGGAACTAAGCTTATGCATAGACTATGAAACAGCAGCTCCCAAACAAGGCTGAGACAGACATTAATTCAGCATTGCTGGAACTGAGTATATGAAGAAATGTAACCTGTCTTACACATACCCTGGCATTCTTACTTCTCTAATGACATATCCATTTGATTTAAAACCTCCATACAGGTGTACTATCAGCCACAGGACAAGTTATTTATTCTAGAAATAAATCTTACTTGGATTTTTTTTAATGACATATACAAGCAGCATTTTACCACACCAGTATACTTCCATTTTGTTGGAACAGCTCCCAGACATAAGCTGGAAGCAAACACAGATGACCTTTCCCTTTCAAGGTGAATGCACCAACAGAAGTATTTTCATCCCAAAATTCACACAAAGACTCAGTTTCTGGAGACACAGCAATCATAGCAGGCACTAAGTTCCAAAAACTGATGACTAGAAGACCTGATTAGAAACAGCAGCTACCAAGTAAGGCTAAGTCCTGATATGACAGTTACCAGCAAGAAATTAAAGGAAAAGAAACAAGACAGGAGGTAGGAATCAGCAGCTTTTGCAACAGAAACAGGATTCTGGACAACTTCCACAAGGGCCTATGTACTAGGATCCCTGCAAGAGAGCAGCAGCAGCACAAAGTTTCCAAATGACACAAACTTATCCTTGATCAACTGAAAAGGGAAAATGCATAGTGAAAGAGCAAACAGCACAAAGAATACTTTTTTTTTTAAGATTAAAGGTTCAGAATCATGGATGTTGCAAAATATTTTAAACCTTTCATCTGGAAAATAACAGTAAGTGGAAAATGCTTAGAGAAAGGCTGTCAGGGACCACCAAAAAAAGCTTCTATCTCAGGAATACCCAGTAGATTAGGACTCTCTAAATTTCAAAAGAAATCATTTCCAGAGGAAACAGTATTAATCTTGAGCAGAACAAATATGCATCAACTATTCCTTGTCACTTCCAAAATAAGAACTGGACACCACTGAATGAAGCTGATGGGAGCCAAGCTTAAAACAGAACGAGGCGTTTCTTCATGCGGACAGACAACCAGCAAGCCTCCTTGCCAAAGCATGCAGCAGATGCTAAAAGTCTAAACATTTCTGTGGCCTCAAAGGAGATGGCAGATATCTTGGAGGACAGTTGGAAGCTGGGAGCGTTCTCAGACAGAGTATCACACATACTTGCCCTTGTCATGTTCTAAGAAATTTGCTCATGACCACCACTGACAAGAAGATACTGACCTGGACAGGCACTTGGTTTGAACCAATGTAGGCTGTTTAAAGAGATGCTCCTAACGAGCTCTCTCACAAGAGCAAAGTGACAGGGCCCAGCAATTGCTACATTTTAAAAGTGAACATCCTATCAGGAACAGCAGGTGAAGCCTTGAGAACAGTACAGCTACTTCTACTTCCTCCCTACTGCCAGCATTCCTATTTTTTTAGTCCCACTTCAACCACACAACATCACCTGAATTTTTTTCCTTCACCTTAATTATAAGTATAGCTTTGATATATCACATAAAAGATTCCTGTATGAAAAAACACATTATCATCTGACTATGCAGTTCAGCCTTGCTACACCCACCAAAAGTCAAACATTGGCTCTGTGGGATCCACTGGAGGGTTAACAGAGGAAATCCTCAGCTGCTCTGAAATGCTGAGCAGTAGCTGAACAGCTTAATAGCTTTGACAAATAAATGGGGTTTTATTTCTTTAGGAGAAACATTGCCTTGAACAGTACTCAAGTGATATACTAATCAAAATGAGAAAGCAGCAAGTCCAAATGAAACACAAATGAAAGTTGTTTTATGGAGCACAATACAACAGCACCAGTTACAGAATCACAGAATCGTAGGGGTTGGAAGGGACCTCGAAGAGATCATCGGGTCCAACCCCCCTGCCAAAGCAGCCCCCTAGCTCATATTACACAGATAGGNCCTGCATCCCATGCCTAAGATATTTATAAGCACTAATTTGGTCCCCCTAAGTCTTCTTTTCTCCAGACTAAACAGTCCCAGCTCACTCAGCCTGTCCTCATAGGGGAGATGTTCCAGGCCCCTAATCATCTTCGTAGCGCGTTGCTACTGCACTGCAGTCTGCGTATCTTCATTTGTAAAAAATCTTTTTCTTTTGGGACTCATCAGTTTGCTAAAATAAATGCCTCCAAGAATTTGCATCTTATTTTTTTACAGTTGCAAGACAGACATCAAATTTTAGCTGGAAGAACAGAAAAGCATCTCCTATACAATAAAAAAACCCCACATGCATCTACTTCTTTTACAGAGAGTGCATTTTGCAGGTTGACTAAATGAAGAGACACAAGTACCTGGGTATCTACCCACATATGAGAGGTGGGGCTGGAATATTTTAATCAACAGTGCCTATGTAACTGAACGGTTAGTATTCCATGCTCTTTGTAACTTTACTGCAGGTAAAGGCAGTAATGATCAAATATATCTATTTGTAAAAATTTTATAGAAGCTAGTTATGAAGTAAAAGAATCATGCATTAGCAAAATTTTACACATATATACATATGTGTAATTTTTCAAAGTTATAGGCAAATTACGTACAGGTCCTAGCAAAGTGAGAAGAAAGCTTCAGAACCTCCCTCTACTTCACATAAATTCCATAGAAACAAACTTGTTCTACATTCACAAGAGGAGGGGGGCTTCTCGTGAGGGTAAGAGACTTCTTCCCATAAATCTATTCACACAAAAATTATCCATTACAAAAGCCAATAATTTTCACTTTATTGCAATCCCCTCAACTATTTGGTAAATTAGCTGTGACCTCGGCTTAGAAAGCACTTAAAATCCTCCCCCTTCAATTTCACAGAGCAAGCATTTAAAGCCATTTTAAAAGGGCAAGTCTTGGCACAGACCAGGGCCTACACTGCTACTCCAACAGGGCTACTGAGCGGAGGAACCAATTGAAGTTCACGCACAATCTCCATCACAGCATAAACAGGATTCAAAGTGCAGCCCTGAGCAAAAGCCACACAAACGGTTGCAGCAGAAGACAAAAAAAAGCGCCCCCTTCTGCTTCCCCCCTCCCTTTTCCAATGCAACCTTAAAACCAGAATTTGGACAATGGGAACCACAACTATGAAAATGAATTAAGATTCACTTATCCTAGAAACATTGCCACGTATAACTGACATTTGATTCACTAAGAAAACAATGGCCTGTCCAAGTTCATCAACAAATCTCTGTAATATAAAGCTGATCATGTCAAGACCCATCTAACACTAATTAAAAGTGGGCATAAAGTTGAATTTCAAACTGTTTTTTAAAATATCATTAAAGCTTCCTTTGACCTTGTTAATAATGATGCTAAAATATTAATTTTTAGCGAACTGTTTATGCTATTTCATTTTCTCTTCCTTATGCCTAGCCAGTGACTCTATTATCAGGATATTGTGAAATATCCCATAGATGTTTTTTCCAGTTATTAAGCATTAGTTAAAAAAAACCAACCCGAACAAACAAAAAAAACCCACACCAAGAAACCCTAACAACAAACAAAAAGCCCAAAAGGATATAGATTATAACAGTATCTTCTGTTATCTACTTATTGTTTGGTCCCAATATCTTGGGCCTGCTTTGAAATAGTTTCAGAATAAGATTGCCATGAAAAGTGGAAGCCTGAAAGATCAGTTCTGAAAGGGAACACTTAACTTCAGTCCAAATGTTAAAGTCACTGGCTAGAACAGCTTAAAGTGACACACACAGATGGAAATTAAATGTGAATGTGTTTAGGGACAGAAGGTAGGAAGATGAAACATGGCTGTACGCTGATGATAACAGACGTACAATTATGTCAAGAGCAACGTAACAAAAAGCTCTCAAAACCTCTGCATACATAAACTAGAACGCAGGCAGTTTTAGCTTAGGGTCAATGCATACAAACCTCTGTGACCACAGGCTAGTCTTTTCACTGAAGACTGGCAGTACTTAAATCTTTTTATTGTTAAATGAGTCTAATTCATCTTGACCCAAAGAGCAGAAGTCAGTGGACATCTAAACTCCAATTAAAGCACAGTACTACTTTTCTTCTACCAACGTGTACATTAATCTATGTCCAAAAATGGCATATAAAGTGGGGCACAGAACATCCTTCCAAGTCCTTTCACTGTTTCTCTGTAACAGCCTTTTATACATCAGATTACACCTTTTAAATGATATCTCATCTCACTGCATTTGCTTTGCCCATACAAAGCTGGTTACTCTGACAATGAGAAAGGTTCTGCAAATAAAAATAAAAAAACACCACTGAATGTGTGCATTGGATATTTAGGTCTACCAATTATATTAACTATGCCATCACTATATTTAGTAAATCTGGAGAGATATTTCTCTTTTACTCTATTTCTCACCACTCTAAAGACACTATATATAAAGGTTAGAATGGAAGCAATTGCAAAGGACTTGCCCATCAAGCTTTTTCAAACAGAAAAAGAAACAACTGGAGAAGTGAGATCCTATGAGAAAATACAACTGAGTTGAGATTCTTCCCTTTACCCCAAGAATCCCATTTTGCCCATGTTTGCTTGCTTTCAGTAAATGCTTAATTACGTCATGTCTAATTTTACAGCGTATCCAGAGAAGGCAAAAAGTTTACTTAGCATTTCATAGACAACACATAATCAGAAAAGGGAAGGCATCCTTAAAGCAGTAATGCTATTTAAATAAACTTGCATAGTGCAGTCATACTTCCACAAAGCTCTCCATAAATCAGAACTTATTGGAGACAAACTAGCAATAGTAAATGACCTTTACTTGACTTTCATATAAAACAGCAGAGAAAAGAAAAACTGGCTTCACAGCCTCAATGTAATAATCAATAACTAAACTTAACCACTAACACTGATTTAAGTTACCAAACAGCACATCAGAGACCCAACAAAAGGGATCTGGTCTTTCACTATGAGGGAGCAAAGTCTCATTAGTGAAATTAAAGCAAAGTCCAAGACTGTTTTCAAGACAGCTTTGTTTCCTTAGCAACTGGCATGACTGACAGGCAGTAAAGTGGTAAAAGTCTTACTTTACAAGGCAGCTTTATATTATTAGCTTGACTTACCCAGCAATTTAGAAAACCTAGCTATACATGCCTGAAACACAGCCTGAAGTAACTTTGTTAAAAGCCAAATAAAACACCAGCAGAGTGAATCCCAGCAAACAGACTCGAAGCAGCACTTCAAGGGGCCATGAAACAGCAACACAGCTTAGTCATGCCTTTCAAAAACTCCCCTTCTCAAAAAAACCCCTCACGGTTTATTTACCAAAAAGTAGCTATTAGGTACCACTTTTACATTAAAGACAAATTTCCCTCCATGCTCTAGACTCCTATTTAAATGCTTAACACAAAATAGAGCTTATTTTTCCTTTATATAGGAAATTTACTAATAGCCTTTTTCAAAATGAGGTTTAGCAAGCTGGTTTTAAGTTCAGTCATTACAGGGCAACTATCTGTTAACATTCCAATACACAAACTCCTACCAAAAATTTTGTTTCACATTATGCTAACCTCCAGGCTGTCAAATTTCCCCTACAGACAATTCCAACTTTCTCTTGGGTCAACTTACATGGTAGCCTTTGCCCAGAGAAGCTGTGGCTGCCCTGGCAGTGTTCAAGGCCAGGTTGGATGGGGCTTTGGGCAACCTGGTCTGGTGGAGGGTGTCCCTGACCAAACAGGGGGCTGGAACTGGATGGTCTTTGAGGTTCTTCCAACCCAAACCACTCTGTGATTCAATGATCCTGACCACATCCTGGGGGCACCTGCCAGAGGGCTGCTACTCATTGGAATCTCTGGTAAATGTCCTGCATACAGGCAATTAAAATTTTCTTTAGAATTTACAAGAGAAATGGAGACATTCAAATAAAAAATCTAATCACACACAGCTTGGTGTGGAGGAGGAGGGGAAAAAAAAAAAGGAAGAAAGCCTCACACCTTGAAAGAGATAACAATGTTTACACAAATAGTGAAAGAGTGAGTTCTAACACTGTGTTTTACTGCACGTGCACGTTTGGACTGTACAAACACTACATGCAAATATGCTGGAATTTATAAAAATACAAGGACACAAACTTAATAGAACTGAGCAGCCATGAGTTTCAAAAGGGTAAACTAAATCTAATTGCATCTAAATCATCTAATAATCTAAATTCATTCTTAGCTATGAAGATAAACGCATGCAATGGTCTGGCCATATATAAAAAGCAGAGAGACATCTCTAGTTTGGCTGACAGCTCTCTATAGCTGTTTACCTCATTTTTGGGTTTTTTTTTCTTTGGTTGGTTGTAGTGGGGAAGAGTGGGGGGAGGAACACTGGACAGGATGTGTAGTCTTAATCCAGAGCCTGAAAAAAATTGCTTGATCTTGTATCTCATCCCTGAGTAATTTATCTTGCTCTTCTGGGTGTCATACAGTAACTGCTTATGTCTGAGGTGAAAATGTTTCTTTGGGAGCAAACTAGGAACCATGCCTTAATTTTTCATGTGACCTAGTTTAGGTCCCACAGTTAAATATTTCAGCATTCCCAGTGCTAATAAGTTGCTTTCTCTGAAAGTCTACTGTAAAAATGGATAAACTGAGTCCACCTTGCCTCCTCCGTCAGCTTTTAAAGATTTACAGCTGTTGTGCCACAACTTCAGGGGGAAACTGGGCAAACTATACAGAGGGTTTATATTTGGAATTTTGAAGGTACTGATTTTTTTTTTCCATGAGAGGAAAGCAATGATTCTTCTAACAGCAGGTGTGGTTTTATGGACACATGTCACTCATCAGTTCAATTCCATTTACACATTAGAAGTATTTTTTTGCAAAAACTGGTGGGGTAGTGCCGGTCTTACTTTCATGGGAACTTTCAAATTAACCTTCTCTCATTATTTTACTGCTTTCAATCAAGTAGGAATTTCTGTGATGTGACTGATGGGTTACCCTATGCTACAAACCAGATGGATATTTTAAAGAGCTACAACTATAATTCTTTGCCATCTTCAACATACAGGAGAAGAAAGTCAAAATGCTAAGAGAGCCCAGAAGACCTCATCTTGATTTGTGTCAAATTCTTGTTTGTCTTTAGAAGAGGTCAAGACCTGAGAAAACAAAAGTGCTCCCACAGAGCTTGATGCCATGGCTTCTAACCAAACACAACCTGACAAAATCTTTAATAAGCAGAAGCGTCTTTTTTAAACATTAAATTCTGAGTGAACCTCAATCAAAAGCCTCTTATAGTGGTGAGAAAGACTCTAAGAGTTCCCATTATAAAAGCCTAGTTAATGAAGATCTGTCACCATTACAGCTTTTAACATAATACAAAGTTTTCAGACCACAATCTCAAATTTGATTGATGATATAGGAAAGAATTGTTACTAAACAGCATTAGGCATTGAAGCATGTAAACCAAAACTACACCAGTGTTCTCAACAAACAGCCTAAAGCAGAAGGAATTTTGACCAATTCCATAATGGAAGTTGAAAGGTTTACTGTTGTTTGTTTGCTTCTTTAAATAACCATATTTTTCCTAATTTAATGAGCCCTGTGTTAATACTTCCTTATTTTTTTGAGTATGCCACTGCTTTCTCTTCATTGCACGCATACTCAGATCCCACTTTGATCTGTAAGAGTTACATTCAAATTGTATTTCTACAGCTGGTGCATGCTCCCCTATAGCATTGGAAGTTCTCAGTAGAGGGTTAAACTACTGCTCTTTGGAGTTTAGGGAAAGATATCAACAGGCACCAAATCAGAGACTATAAAGTGCAAATATTATTTTTATGAGAGATACACCAAAAGGCAAAACTGGTGGGAGGAAGAAAAGTACACATCAACAGCCAATTTAAAAAAAAATCCTCAGACTTATTAATTTACAATTAATTGCCACAGTTCCTATATTTTTACCCAGTTCTATTGTAATCTGAAGGTAATAGCACGAGAAGTTCAACACCAATTCTGCATCAATATGTGGAAGAACTTTTTCACAGTGAGGGTGACAGAGCACTGGGACAGGCTGCCCAGGGAGGTGGTGGAGTCTCCTTCTCTGGAGATATTCAAGACCTGTCTGGATGCCTCCCTGTGTGGTATTTCCTAGGGAGCCTGCTTTGGCAGGGGGTTGGACCCGAGGATCTCTGGAGGTCCCTTCCAACCCCTCTGATTCTGTTATAAAGAAGAGGAAGATGTATTTATGAAAACCGCAGGGTATGTTTTTGGTTTACCTGAAATCACATCTATTACACTGTTTTTTGGACCAGTCTCATAAAATTAGCATGTATGGCAGGGTATTAAATGCACAGATATAATCATTTGCAACTTTTCCCAAGTAAAACAAAACTAGACACAAGAACAGCACTGTGTGCCATTGCTTTCACCGATGCCCACCCACTAAGCTAGCTTCAATTTCTCTGAATTCAGAAGGCTGAAGATGTACATTCAATCCTCCTACCAGCTCTGTCTTAGTGCTAACACAAATAATGTTTTGACCTTATTCTCCCTCCCCTCTTCTGAAGATATGGAAATCTTTAGGACAACTGCAAATTAAAAATATTTCTTATCATTGTTCTTTCATGGGACTCTTCAAGTAAGAGGCAGAATGAAAGATGCTCTTCACAGTACTATGACTGTGAAGACAAAAAAACCCCAAAATCTTAAGTTGCCAAAAACTTAACACAGCATGTTTTACTCAAAGTGTTTTAACTAATATTTCTTTCCTCCTGCTACATTCTGAAACTGACAGTGTCCATTTTTCCCTATAAAAACATCTTTTTTTTAATATATAGATTAGCCATTAATGTTTTCAAAAACCACTCAAAAATAACCAAAATAAAAATTAAATTAGTTTGGCATTACAAGAAAAAATTACCAATCAGAAAAATCTTTGATTATTTTTTTAGTATAAAAAGCATGGTTAAGTGGGCAAATCCATCAAGAGCAATGGTTGCAGTTTTGGTTTCCAACAAAACAGCTCTTAGTGACAAACCAGCCTCAATTATAGAACCATTATCACAAGAACTCACATTAACTGATGAATCTGGATATGCATTTCCCCAGTAAATTAAGGTATACAATAAAATACGCAACTGTGGCAGCAGTTTTTCCAAGAAACATCTCCCACCCTGAAGGACTAAGATTACTTTGTCAGGGTGGGGAGGAGACAAGGAGGAGGAGAGCAGGTGATCTTGGTGTAGTGGGTGGTTCCAGTCAGGGGATGCAAGAGAAATTTTAACAGCGCTACTGGATATTTTCCACATGACACACGAAAAAAGAAAAAGCATAGCAACAAACTTCCCCTGTTACCGTAAAATGATTTGGTTTCATAACGTCCAAAGCCATGCCTCTGTATAGAGCACATAAGAAATGTGTAATGGCAATGCATTTTCAAGGTTTCTGCCAGATGGGTAAACACCTCGAAACACCCACAGATACTAATGAAAACCACCTTGGCCTCCTTCAGGAAGTCATTCAACACTTCACAGAAAAAAAATAGGAAGTTGTTGATAAACTGCTTGCAAGAACTACTTCCTGTAGGAAAAATAATTACAAGACTTGTTTGCTGGACAATCAGTTAACTTTTCCTCACACCACCAAATGAGAAGTATTACAGAAGCTTAGTATTACTCTTTTAATCATCACAAAGTTAAAAGGATACAAGAGTAATTCTAAAACTGAGGGAAACTTGCTTTTCTTTCTGCAAGTTGTGGTCTGTTACTCCCATAGCATATTATCTTTTGCCTAGAGAGCAATCCCCCGTCTTTCTCCATAGTTCACTGAAATGTCAGCCAGCAGCTGGCTCAGAGGAAGTGGTTAAAAAGCAATGCAGTTGACATGGCCACACAAACCAAGCGAGTCTTTTTCACTGCGTGTTTCAGAACGGACTGGTGCACACCGCACAGCAGTGCTGAGATGACTCAGATATAACCACTTACTAACCAGGCAAGTCTTGGCTTCTGAGTTCTATTTAAGTAGCAGTTTCAGTAAAAGCACAGAATTAGTTTTACCTAAGCATGCCTTAACTCACTGGCCAACGTCACCTGCATTTTCACTAACAGAAAATTACACTTCAGACTCCTACTCTCAGAAGAACAACAGCAAAAAGAACTCCAGTGAATGGAGATCTGGTAAATGTATGTTGGGCACTCATACATAAAGGGGTCTGTCTGTTTAGATGGCAGACAGATTTACAAAAGCAGTTCTGGTTCAGATGCTGCACTACCACCCTTAACTACCTTTAATATGTATGGCTACGTGTGTGGTGTGTATATAAGATATCAGGCCAGTAACTCCATGTGTGTATCTATACATGCAGGCAAGTATTTTCTCTCCTACACACGCTATTTTTATTTCTTTGCACAAACTACTATGCTTGCAGAGCTTGACTCACTGATTAGTGGAAGTGACTATACTCCAGACTTCAGTACGGCACTCCGTTTTACATTATTCTGTTTGTGCTGCAGTATATTATGATAACTATAACCATAAGGCTTACTGACATCTGGAAAAAATCTATTAATGTTACCTATTCTGCGAAGATCTTTCTAGAGCCTGATTACCAGACTGTTCATGGAGTGGCTACAGAAGGGAGCAAATGGAAACAAAGAGCAATGCAGCCAATCCAACAAAAAAGCTGAATTCTTGGAAGAGGCATCAAAACTCTGCATATGGTAGAGGGAACCACACCGAATGTATTTAGTATCAGCAATCTCAGTACTCCTGCTTCAAGCAAACGTTTACGGTGTAACTGGACAAAATGCACATTATAGGAACGAGATAGAACTTACCACTCAACACTGCAAAAGGTTCTAAAATACAAACTCACTACTCCAAAATAATTCTTAGATTTCTTGGGATTTCCTAAGCATGCAAAGCAAACATTTTACTAGTACATGAAGTACTTTTTACAAGTTTTCATGAACACCAGTGAAGTTGATGGATCTCACCTGTAGAAAGTACTAAATCACCTTTTAGGAACAACAAGTGTTCTTCAAGTGTGAACAGAGCCTTCAGAACTTCCTCATTAGACTCTCCCATACCACAGCATCACCCAAGGAAAGCCAAAAGAAAACAGCCCATTAAGCTGTTTAAAATCTCCCCAAGGTCAGCATGTGTCCCAGCAGGGAGAGGTTCAGAAAGTACAGCCTTTATTTTTCTTCCTAACAACCTGGTTTGTTTCCACTCCTTTCCCCTTCAAGACACATCCTTCACAGCTAGCAGCTCTTTCAATCATTTACTTTGGATGTCTGCTTGAGAACAAATGATCTTGCTCATGCAGATGAGTTTGCCAGACTTGTGTGTACTTTCCAGTCTCAGGCTCTTTATTGTTCTTGCTGAAACCTGACCCTTTGAAATGGATACCAGGACACCAAGAAAGGACAAGAAGAAAAAAACACAACCCCACAACAAACCCCACCAACCCCCCCCAACAAAAAAAAACCCACAACCCCCAAAAAAACCCTTACTGAAAAAAAAAATTGAAACTATTTTTAATAGTAATAATGAAACTGCAGAAAAGCTTTCCAAGAACAAATTTTTCACTGATTTCACCTGAATGAGCATAGTTTTTCAAAGTTGGTTATAAGAGCATGAAGGCATCCTGCCTCTCTTAAACTGTTCTATTTTCTGTAAAACTGACTGTGTTAAAAACAAACACTTGTGACAATAAAACTTAAAAATCAAACACCTACTTTCACTGCTTTATCAGCTGCTCCTTAAGAGCTCTCTCTAGCACAGTCAAAACCGAGTTTGCTTTTAATTTCAAAACTCAGCCTGTGCTTTCCTCAAGGTCCAATCAGCTACAGTTCTCAAATAGCATAAACTCATGCAGTTAAAAAAATTAAAAATCCATTTGTGCCCATTGAAGAGCTCACATTCTAGAACATTTGCCACAGAAAATAACACTTCTCCAGTATCTATAGCTAATGCTCATTTTCACATTCATCATAGAGAATGATTGCTTTCAAAAAGTAACCTTCGGGCTCGAGCAATGTCAGGCAACTGCTGTAACCTCTTTTCAGTTAAAAAAAGCGTTGCTAATTTCTCTGTATGGAAACACCATCCCTACAGGAACAAGAGACAGTTTTAAGAAGTTCTGCAAGTTCCATTTTCACAATGTAAATTTGTTTTTGAAGATACAAACTTAACTACTTCAATAAAAGGCACATATTAGTGACAATGTTTCAGCCAGAAAGGTAAGGTTAAAAGATGTTTTTCTTGGCTGAAACAAGTTTTACATGAATGATGCATTGTGCTGCCCCTCCCCTCTCCCGGCCCTGAAAACCACATATAATGGGTTATTTAGAGACTTGCAGTTAAATAAAATATTCAGAATATAGTAAAAATATTTGAAGGCCAATTATGTGTCTTGGTGGGCATGGTTTCAGTGAGAAGGACAAGCTCCCGCTGTTTTAGAAAGCTATACAGCATAAAAGAAAACGCTCCCTGATGGATTTAGGTGTCAGATGGCTGGCATGTGCAGCCTCTCCTCAGTTATAGAGGAGGTGATACCAATTTCACTATGGGAAAAAGCTACAGCTGTAGGACGTGAAACAATTGTTAGAAGTTCTGCGATTTCTCTTTCACTGCAGGGAATGTAGATGAGTTAAGAGTTGCAGACCCAAGCACTTCAATCAAACACATCTATTTGTCTCCTTGTGAGCACAGAGTAGGCGAAAGGGGTTTAACTGTGTACTCACACAAATGAGCTTATTAAAAAAATAGTAAGCCCTGATATAATCTCACTAAAATTGATTTTAAACTTACTCCATACTTTTACATCTGTATCAAAAATGGGGAAAGATGTATTTTGACCTGATTGAGAATTCCGGCAAGAGTCAGCAAATCCAGAAGTCACATTGTCTAAAATCCACTATGTGCATTTCACTGATTTTCAGTATATAATATAACGAACATTCTTCAGCTAAGAATAATACAGAATAAATATTCACAGAGTGCCATGCAGTTTTCAGAAATAGTACAATGTTGATATGGGTTAAATACTGGAGTGGTAGGGTTTCCTAGTTAAAACCAGGAGCATATTTTTTAAAACATGTATTTCAAACGTAGTGAAATTTACTAACATTCAACTTCAGTAAAAAACCAACCCAAAACAAACAACAGAAAACCACCAGAGATACAGCTACGTGAAAGCAAGTTTTACTTACTTAAGGAAGTATCTCTGTCCAGATGGCGTCTTAGCCATCTCCCAGCCTGGTGGCAAAGGTACATCATCAGGGATCTCAAATGAAGACTGGCGGAGATGTTGAGAAGATGGAGCTCCAGGCCCAGTCACTACTCCAGAGGGTGTAAGCGTCCCTGGAGAAACAGCTCCCAGCTGCAGTGATGCTGGAGAGGAATGAGCTCGGACATGCTGAGGGGTCAGAGCGCCTGCCGTCCCTGCATCAGTGCTGGCCTGCCAGGAGTGAAATTATTCCCATTAAGATTCTCGTATTTCAGCAGAAATGCAGCTGTCAGAAGACATTTCACTTTAAATGAATCTTTCAGAAGAAATTCAGAAGTCAGTCATTCTAAAGTTCTGCTTATTTTCCGGTGTTGCTGTTTCAAGACAGCCTCAAAGCAGGCAGATTCATTAGCATCACAAAAACCCTTGTGTAACTCAAGAAATATTAATTATAAATATGTGCTGTGTGTCTTCAGTTTTACTTTGAAAACTAAAGTTCTTGCCCCTTAACTTAAGGAAAAAAGACATGTCTGCTGTCAGCAAACCTCATATGGCATGCTGCATAGACTGGACTGCACCCACCCATTACCATTGTGCACCCACTTTCTGCTGGAGGAGTTAATTTTCCACTCTCCTTTTGAAACAGGGGTGTGGGGGTGAAAGAACACCCACACATACACCCTCTGCAGAGGTTTAAATGATTACACAAATAGAAAAGCAACAAAGAAACACCAAAAGACAGCAGTGAGTTCCAGTGGAGGATGACTCCTGAACTCATCCCTAAAGAAAACCCTTTACAAGACTGAACACAAAATTTCCTAACTCATAAACAAATCACATTTTAAGGGTATTCGGAGCTTACAAGCAGCCTGTCCATGCTCTATTCAAAGCAAAGCTTCAACAAACTGTTGAACCAGTCAACCAGAAGTGACTCACAAAACCATTCACCAGTTACCAGCCATAGAACTTCTTTGCCAATAGTAAATACGTGCCCAAAGTGAAACAGAAAACGCAGCTCTGAAAGCCAGATTAAAGCAATACTGGCCTTTTACATATATACATATATCTCTCTCTATATATATATCAATTAAATGACTTTGTAGCTACACTAGAACAACATGGACACCTGTAATAAGATACAGGTATCAGCCCCTGCCACACCTCTCTACACAAGGTATTGCACCACGCTTGAGGCCCCACGTATATACTCTTGACAATTCTGCTTCACTGCATCTGCAGGCAAGCACACGTGAAGTCTCATGCCTTAAACTGGAAATTAATTGGCTTACATTTAGATTTGAACAAAATACGCAAGTTGCAAGCCAAGTGGATCTGAGAGATTATAATTCTTGAAAAACGGGGAGAACTGCAGAAACTTACAGGGAGAATTACAGAAACTTGAAGACCTTTTCTGTGCAACTGAGTATTTTTGTGGCACAACTAAACAAAAAGGAAAACGAGAAGAGTCTTACTTTAAAAGACAGTCCACAGTGAAGCAAACGATTCCCTGGCTTTAGCTGGATTTCAAGTTTATGTTTTAGGAACCACCGACTGGTACGAGGGCAGGTGACCCAACTAAATCCGTATTACAGATGAAGAGTAACATATACAAACAAGATAACGCCAAGCTTAAAAAGCACGAGCTGTACGAACGTCACACGCTTAAGTGCATTTCAAACGCAGCAGCTATTGAACTGCAGTTACCGCATCTAACGAGGCACAGCCCCAAGTGCTAGCCAAATGCACGCCAGTTCACGCTTGTGCCCAACGGAACTGCATTAAGATTGGCACAACTTCGGGAAAAACTAAGCACAACCACGATACTCCCCGCCGGGTTTCAGTACGCTATCGAAGGTCTGCGGGGCAGGCGCAAGGAGAACTGCAGGAGCAGCCCCGCCCCACCCCTTTCTTTCCAGCCTCGCAACATGAAGGCCAGACTGATTTTTGGAGTATTTGGAAAATGAATTAACTCCTGTGCTGAGAGGGTACGCGCCAAGGTTCAGCCTGGAGCGAGCTCCCGAAGCCAAGTTATAAATCCCTCAAAACAGAAGTTTAATAATGGAAATGTTGACAGACGCTTAACGACCAGAGTACCAGGCTCCAGTACACAGAGCGAGTGTCACTCCTGCTGGCTGCACGGATAAAGCGACAATGGCCAATAATAAAAACTATTTTATAACTTAGCAACAAAGTTCATTACTTAATAAAACACTCGAGTAGGCACAGCTTCCTTCCAAAAAGTTGGTAACAGCAGCCTAAACATTAACTTTCCGCCGTATTTGCACCAACACTTTGGTCTTGGCACAAAAGTCACTCTGCTTCCAGACCAAAGGCTCCCGGAGGCCGAGCACCGGTCCTGCCCCACATCCCCCGGGGCCGGCACGGCCGAGGCCCGGCAGCCCCCGGTCTCACGTCCCGGCCTCCAGGTCTCGCCATTAACCAGGCGGTTAACTCGGCGGACCCTCGACGCCTTCCGACCCGAAGGGAGGCTGGGGAAGTAACTTCTGGAAGCGTGTGAGGGGGTTAATCCTGCTCAACCCCGCGCTGCGACGAAATGGTGGAAACGCCACATCCATGTTGTCTGGACAGGGGAGCCCCCTCAACAGCCGGGCAGCGCCACGACTCAAGGGGATTAGACCTCAAAGCGAAATCCTCCCCGTCTTCCCAGCAAAGCGCTTTCGCACAACTTTTAGGGGCTCCCCCCGCCGCCACCGCTTCGGCCAGGCCGAAGAAGCGACGG
>VZTU01023052.1:18204-38620 GCA_013400835.1 Zapornia atra
GGCCCTTCTCGGGGTGAGGAGGCGCCCGGGCCCGGCCTTCCGGCCCTCGGCTCACCTGGCGGTGGCGGGGCAGCCGCGCCCCGGGCGGCCCCGACCTCCCGGGGCTGTTACCGCGCGGGCCAAAGCGGGGGCTAGCAGGGAGGGGAGACGGAGAGGCCGTTCCGCGCGGCCCGGGCCGCCTGACGCACTTTCTCCCAATTCCGCAGAGATTTCGGTGTCCCCGGAGCCTCTCCCCGCAGTTACGCGTCGCGGGACTGGAAAGCTGGCTCATAGAGACAAGACATCTAGAGGAAAACCATTTATTAGATAAAAGGGGTGAGGGACTGGCAGACAAAACTTCCAGAACAGCTTCAAGAAGTATGTATGCAGTGGAGTAACATAAAACTTCTGTCGCTAACCTGACAGCAAGGTCTAGGCAAACCTGTGGCCGTTCAGAGTGCATCATCACAAGCACATCCTGCCTCTGAAAAAACCTGGCGATCTCTACTTGAATTTGTGCAGAGAGGAGGCCACCCCCATAATAAAACCGGAGAACAGACAGGGCTGTAACTAGTTACCAAAGCAGCTTCCACCAAAACAGTGGTACAGAGTGTGAACGTGTCGCTTGCAGGAGTCCACGATCAAGTAGGCAAAAGTCTGTTGGTGGCTTTTGCTTGAAGGGTAACACAGGCCGTTATCGTCCTGAGAGGAAGGTAAAAAAAATAATGTTAGGACAACATGGATACCCATGAGACAGTTGATAGAACCTGACAGAAATGTATCGTTCCGTGCCAACTGTAACAGTGTGTTTCATGGCACAATAGAATAAACACACCAGAGTTTATTTAGGCATCATTGTGTCTCCATGAGCATCCTGACACTACAAAATGCACAGTAGCTGTGTCTGCATAGTTCGTATAACCTTGAGGTAAATGTAGTATCGATGTCAAGTGTAAAGTTAAACATCTAAGCATGTGTTTACACTAAAACACAGAAGACTAAATATGCAAGGGTCCTGTCATGTTTCCTTTGAAAGAGAAAAATATTTAGGGTCTCTGTGCTAATACTTAAAGCTGTCCTATCGCTTAATACTTGTTAATGCATCTGTTCAGTTTCAAATACTTGCCTTTAAGGAAAGCGTTCACTACAGCTCTTGTTAACAACTTTGAGCTGTTACTGAGAACATTTTGTGTTCCAGTCCTCAGAAAGGGCTTGAAGGGAATCTAGGCACCTCGCTCCAACATCCTTGAAAACCACATTCTGACAACCAACACTACAGGAGCTGGGCTCTTCAACTTAGTGTCCTACGTCCGCCCATGCCAATAACAGTTCCAGCAGTGACAGGGCAGCACAGCTTGACATACGTTTCATATCCAAAAGGGAACCAGAAACTAGATGGGATTTTTGAAGGGTTATTTTTTATCTATATTCACTCTAGTAATTTCTTACATTGAAGGTGTCTTCCTTTGCATAACTTAATCCATCTGTTTATGGGCCAAGGAAGCATGAAAACTGTAACCTCTCTCAGTGGTTAGGGCAGTCTATTTACTGAAAAGGTCTGGGTTTCAATTTCTGCTCCAAGGAACACTTGCAAATTTTACCCAGTAGCTGTTACTAGCACCCCATTTTCTCTTCTGTTATTTCAAAGAGGGTGAACCCCCTACCATATGTTCTGGTGTCTTCCTTTGAGGGATTATCCAAGACCATAAATCTTAAGATAAGCACCACGAAAAAACATTGTTTAAGACAGGTAGAGATTTGATAATGTTTATTCAGAGCATTTTCTGATGGTAGTCAAATGCCGCAAGCTAAAAATAGCATTCTATTTTTAAGCAACACAGCATCCGAGCTCTGTAGCTCCAATTTTAAGATACCTAGCTCTCTTCAGGTATTTTGTTGGGACACATGTATCAATTCAGTAAGGAGAGCAGATTTTACAGTACTCAGCATCACAACACCTTTGGAGTTTGATCCAAAAATAACCTAAGCTCATGCACAAAATGGGAAAACCCTCCAAGAGATCAAGAGCAAGATGTGATTTAATTAAACTTTTTTTTCCCTTTGCTGCTGAAGATCTGAGTCCTGCAGCCTTTATGGAATTGATGCATGTCAGTTAAAGTTTTGACTGTTTATGGGCAGTGTTAGCACACTAAAAATTTGTTCAACAACACAAGAACAAAACTGAGTTAAGTTCTGGCGATGAAGCATTTCAAGAATCTCCAGAATATACAAACCCTGGTATCAGAAAAATAACAAATATAACCTAATTAAACGAGAAAGAGTTCTTAAATTTATTTTAATTAGTAAAAGCGGTCATAAAAACCCTAAAATACTTGAGAATCAAGGCTCTGGAATTCACAGGCTTTCTCTGGGTTTTAGAGCAGTAGGGTGCATGTACACAAAGGAAGAATCACGGCAATCCCATCGGCAGTGGGGACTTCAGACAGGCAGAAGGGTAACAACTGATTTACTGGTGTTAGAGTAGGATCATCTTGGATTTTCTTTGTAGGAACACAGATAATCAGCTGGTGATTTGAGAGTACATATGCATTGCATAGTGCAGAAATATACTGCTGAACATCTCTCAAAACTGCATCACTTAATCAACACAATTTTAAAAAATAGTGTTTGAAGATGCTATGTCTTACGCTGACTTCTAACACTGTCATAGCTCAGCTTCAGGTAAAGAAAGTTTTAAAATACCAGTCAGCACCCTAATGCCTCAGCTGTAATGATGTTTCATTATATGCAACCCCCCAAAGTTCTCCAAGGTATTTGGAGTTCAACTGAGTATTTGGTCACAAGATTTAGAACTATTTCTCTTGTAATTTCCAGACATCAAGTTTTGATGCTAAACAGAACTACAGGCATTTACAACTACACTTCAGTATCTCGAAATATTTACATCTCCAATAGCATGCTTTTTTAGATAACAAAACAAAGGCTTCTTAGCCACAGCTTAAAAAACAAATTAAAAGGAAGAGACGGTGTCGGGGTAGTGTTACATAAAGTTCTTCATTCCTGATTCCATTTGTACTTGAGCAAATATACAAGTATATTTATCTGCCCATTTATTAATCCAGCTAGCAAAAATATGTGTGTTCTTCTAACTCCTCAGCTACTCTTCAAGTCACTTTCACCAGAAAAGCTTTTTTATTCTTTACGTCAGAGTAAGAAATTATTTCTTTCAGATACAAACCAAGAAAACATGGCTTAAAATTGTCAGCTCAACATTATCATAACACACTCTACAGTTAATTACCAAATTAACTCAGAAACTTAATCTCCTCTAGAAATGTAGTTATCTCTCTGAGAGAAACTTCATCACAAGACATTTGCACTCTGGTAGGTGCCCTTCCTCTGATTTCCAAGTAGAGTTTAAAGAGTTTTGACCCACAGAGCCACCAATCGAGCCATACCCGCTTAAGCCTTTCACTATTCTGAGAGAAAATTCTCAGTTCCTTAATGGAAACCAGAATTTCAGAATTCTCCTTCACCTCACAAATTCTCAGAATGTAAAGCCCAGTTTTCCCCCGAGGCTACAGGAGGACAGCCTGCTCTGTACCTACACTGGATTTGCTTTTGTCCATCCGCTTTTTCATTTTCAAAGAGTTGCCAAAGTTTGTCTTTTTTTACCCTCTTGTTTCTTTAAAACTAATGACATTTAATGTATGGCAAAGAGGGGAGTTCTTAAATATCATGCATCTCCATAAACATAGAAATCTGCAACGTTCACATCAATGTGTTTGATTCAGAGATGAGGAGGAAACAGCGATAACAGAACATCAAGTGATCAGGGTTTGGGTTTTGTATTTTATTACTGTCCACAGCGTAGTAGAAAGGTAAACTTTGATACACCCATAAAGTGCTTATTTTCACAAACTTTTCAAAAGCTTTTATGAATCACACAGCACTTAAAAGACGATGACCCACAGGTGAACAACTAAGCTACTGGCAACTTACAGGGAAGTTCATGCAGTCTGAAATGACATCAGCTAGTTCTTTTGAAAGTGGGTACATTATCTGACATTTAATTATTACGTATTCTGGTTACTCAAGAAGAATTCGGAGTCGTTCATCCTACTGTAACAATTAAATGACAGATACGCTGAATCTAGTAAACACGCAGACAGCTCTCAAACTTATCTTGATGATAAATGTGTGATTTTGCAAGAGAAACAGATAGGAATGAGACTTGACAAGGGAGTGGAAAAAGAAGTTAGCAGTCACCTCACCACCCCAACCTTTTTGTGTGCTAAACTTTCATGTAGCCTTTACAAAACCAGATGCAATACCAGCAATTTAGAAAGCTCTAGTTACATTGATAAAAACAGAACTATACAAAGTCAAGAGTGGAGTCTTATTCCTTACTGCTATCTCAAGTAGATCCCCAGAAATACTCAGACCTAAAGCTATGGGTTTTTTTCATTAACTAGTTTCTGGATGATTATTCTAACTTCTATTGTAACCCAGTAAACCTATCTTTAGTGAGTTACCAGAAAAAAATCCCACTTTAGTTGGTGGTTACTGATGAAAAGTTAGTAAAGAGAATGAGAAAGCAGGACCAGATCAGGGAAAGAGTTAATGAATAATAAATAAAAGAAACTATGGAAAAAAACCCAACCTTTAAAATAGAATTTGACATTTGCTGGTAGTCATCAGTACATCAGTGTGTTATTTTCATGTTATGCATGTTACTTCCAGGAACATCTTATACCCAAAATTAATACTTACATATGCAGCCACTCGGAACACTGTAGAAATAATATGTATTTCTTTTGTTTCAGGATTCTTTTGAACACTGAAATACAGTGGAATAAAACATACTTAATATCTACAGTAACCATTGATTATTAGAATTCTTCACTTAATCAATACATAACATATGCACTGTGCTCATGCTGAAATTTTACCAAGTTCAAATTAATAACTAAAGTTCAACTCCTGTCACATTGACCTGGACAGGTATGGTGACCATTGTTAGATAACGTGGGTATTACGACATTTTACTGAAAACTATTGAATGTATCTAATCATCTGAGTTGGTTTCACTGTCTCCAGCTATAATCACAGCACTATTACCCAGGCCTAGACGACTCCAATATAAAGTTTGCATTTTGATAGCTATGAGAAGTGATTCAGGTAAACATTTTGTAAAAATCTTTTCAAATACTCTTTGAGAAAAAAATAACCAACCTGTGAACTGCTTCTTAATACAAACTACAAGGAGTAACAGCAGTACTGGCAAAGAAGTGCAGACTAGCTCATTTTCAGTTAATATATAATTATCGCTTAGGTTCATTTTTCCTCCTTTGGAGTGGTGTGCATATACACAGCTATGCAACTTAAGATGGTATTAGTTCTGAATTTTTGTATTTCTAGACTGTGCAGTGAAGGCTGCCGTTTCTTCCATCACAGCTACTAGCAACACTGAGATACTACTGCAAAGCATCCAGGCATCTCAACATATCTTAAATTGAAGTATTTTTAAATGGGTCGTTTTTTCCCAGGTCTGCTTTAAGTCATGTGTACATTTCTTCATCAATTTGATCATGCAACTTCTATTAATGTATCCAATTTCACAGATTCCTGTTTACATTGACTCACTGTGGAGCAGTTGAGCCTTATATACAGACACACTTCCAAGAAAGGCATAGTTCAAAACCTGCCTTGTCACAAACAGGCTCAGTTCCTGGGAAAGGTCCCAAGATTGCCAAGCTGCTAGAAGATGGTGTGCATTAATCACAGTCCAGTTGTACATCTCACCAGCTCCAGGCTGGCTGTGGCAGCAGTCCCCTCTTGCCACTGCTTTCACAAAGCTTCTTTTTATAAGAATAACCAACCTCAAGTCAACCGACATCATCTTTGTTGATTCAGTCTCTCCAACCAAGGAAAGAAATCGACTCTCCGATTAACTCATTTCATCTGCAGAGCAGTGACAGTCATATACGAAGTCAGCCTGTACTATGAAGTTGATCTTTCCTGTGGTGAGTCAGTAAGGAGGCTTTCTCAGAAATTTTTGTTGCAACTGACATGTTGATATACTCAGCAGTGGATTAAGACAGCATTGCTGAAACTGGTACTGGCCCCAGTTGTCTGCCTTACCACCCCTCTAGAGATTACTGCCTTCCCAGCAGGGGCGGCTCAGCTGGTTCATGACTCAGCTCCTGAACCACTGCAGTTTACAGACCAGCGTGTTAAGATAAACTAATGTGGATATCAGTTTATGCTAATGTACCAGGCTGTAAACTCCAGCAGTTCAGAAACTCTTTAACCATCTCTGCTGAAAGAGTGACAACTTTCAGAACAAGCTACAGAGGGTTAGTGGGGTTAGCACTTTCTACCATCTATCACCACCTCTGAAAGCTACAGTGGTATTTAAGTTACGCTGGCTTCATATTCTTGTGTCTGAAAAAAATGCTTTCAATTGCTCGTTTCTTAATTTATATGTTTTATATATATAGGATGCCACAGTAAGGTATGCCAGAGAAAAAATCTTCCTATTTATTCCACTGCCTTGAGAAGTTTTCCCCTTGTGGTTAGCTTCCTGTAAGTAATTTTTCAAACTTAATGTTTATTTCTACTACTTCGGTTAAATTTTAGTGCAAAATACTGTATCTGCCAAAATCAGATGATTCTTCTCTTACTGACTTGAAAGAAACCAAGAAGTTGCCTTTGAAAAACTCATTTGTTCTATTTCTCTTTTTTTCCCCTAAAAGGTTTCAGAAAAAATAACCTTGTCTTCTTGAAGAGGGTAGTATTTCCTTAAAAATAACCTTTGTTCTTTCAAATTATTAACTTCCAAACTATTTACTGAATATGGTAGTTCCTTCATCATTTTAATGTGCATCTTTTTTTCTTTTCATGAAGAGCAAACTTTCTCATTGTCTTCAATTTACTTTGGGGTTTATTTATATCCTAACCTTACTGACAATATTTTATTAGGCTCTCCAAACACTAAAAGAACAACTCAGTGCTTTCACATAAATGTATTTATTTTGGGGAAAAGGGCATGGAGATGGCACGGAGGGAAGGAGAAGAGAACAGTGACTACAAGATACTACAGCAGCTGTCACTGTGGAGAGACACTGACAGAAAAATCGGGAGTTCAGTACAGAAGACAAGGTTTATCAACAAAGATTCAGATATTATATTTTGATTGATTATTTTTTGTCATGTAAATGTATTCTTTAACTATTCCAAAAAATACTACACGAATTTTGAAACGTCTTAGGTTATACAGGATACACACTTAACACTAAAATTTTGGATGGATTCAACACATGGACTAATTACTGCTGGATTAGTAACAGACGACAAGTTGGGCATTAATTCATTAGGAAGTAATTATTACTCCTCTTTTTATGAAGGAGAAAATGTTTGCCATTTAATAGTTGTAGTTTGAATTCCCTAGCTGTGATTGTAAAATATCTAGAATGGTTAATTTGAAAAGATTATTGCATTCTCTCCTAATAAAGAGATATACATGGAAATGATTTAGTAAAGTGACATTGCAGACCTTCTGACACTATTTTGAGTGCTAGTGCCTTGGAGTTAGAACTCAGGAAAGGCCAGAAGAAAGGCTGTAAGACAGAGAAGTGGGAAACAGCTCGTAACAGGTTTGCCACTCCCAGCACAAGGGACACTTCTGTGGAACTCTTCATGCTGAGGCTCTTTTCCATAAGTAAAACTGCTACAGGACCAAACAGTGGTGGTCTATACCTAAGCATGCCATGATTAGACTAAGTTCATCTGTAGGGCTAATTTTTCAGCAGCTAATAATTATTGTACCACCCATTTGTTTTTCATTAAGTTTTATGAACCCTCAAGACATAAAAAAGAAAGCTTAAGAAGAATACAGTTTACAAAATTTTTAATACGATTAAAAGTTTTTAGTATCACTTGACTAAGAATGGAAAGTATCCAATGCAACTCTGATGCAAGGTAGCATGGACGGAGCATGGCAGTCTGAAAAAGAATAACTTAAATAGGTGGTTTTCAACAGGAATTGGAAGGTGAACTGTTTAGTAAACAGAATTTAAGGGACCGCTACTGTCGTTACCTGTTGTTTACTGACAATAATTCTCATTGCTTTATTTTCCGGTGTAACCTGTGCAAAAATGAACTTGAACATGCTCAGGAGAAAACAGCTCATCAGCAAAGGGAAGCAATAAAGTGAAGGAACTGATTGCATTTGTGCTTTGTCCTAGGTCAGTTCAGCAACAGGAGAACAGAAACAGCTGTAGTCAATGCAGAGTCAGCTGAGGCCAAGGATTAGAGTAACAAACAGCCTGTTTCAATTGCAGAGTGAATGACTTAAAAGAAAAGGGGGTTAGAGACAAAGCACTGATATATGCTTTTTTTGTCATATTCTGTATTTCTGAAGGACCCATTTGATGTTTGTGTATGTATGATATGAAAATATCACATAAGAAACCTTTGGTGACTAATCATAATATTCAAATTAATAAATGCAGCAATCCAAGTTTGTTATCTCTAAAAAAATCTTTTTGGAATACTGATAATGCTCAATGTCTCTGTTTCAGTGGCTCCTCTAGGAGTATCAGCTGTTTACTTAAATAATTTATTTTAGATGACCCTGGGAAACAACATATGACTAAATTGACTTGCACCCTGGAAAGTACTGACCACTAGAAAATCTGAAAGCAGTTATTAAAGCTTTGTAAGCTTCTTTGGTTAAGTATTACAAAAAGTTCCCCCAAAACAGCCAAATATTTTGTTTTAAAGTTTTTGTTTGGATACAGCAAAGTATAGACAAGCACTACAGAAATTAAGAAAGGTTTAGATGATTATGAATCACTGGGTCTAATCCTTTCACTGTATCTCTGTTGAGATTTAGAAAATTTACTCTTAAGTTTATTTAAAGACATTTGAAGAACAGACTACAAGACAAATACATCTTCCACATTTTTTTCCTAATACACTTGTATATAATCCAAAAATGTGAGATAACAATTGTCATCACCCCATTCTGATAGAGCTGAGAAGGTCAATGCCAATTCCTACTTTAAGCCAATTCCTACTTTAAGCAATTTGAGGCCTTTGTGGTGTATACTCCAATGCATTACTTGGCTTCCACATTATCAGAGTTCTTGTACTACCTCACATTTCAGAGGTCTGCAGTTGTTTTCCATTGTTCAGGTTAATAATGTTCTTCATACTATCCCACAAATACTTTTTATAATGGGTGACAAAGTATAACACAATATAAAATACTAGTAATATCGTTCATGATCTTCATATTCTCATTAGCTAGAAATGAGTCTCTGCATAACTGAAAACTTCATTCCATTTCCCACTAGCCAGAAAATAAGAACATTTATCAATCAGAGAAGTTGGCATATGGATATACCAAATTGCCTTTTTTTTGTGAATTGAAACCTCTGTTCAATCACATCTAATCTCAAGAGAAAAAAAAACCCCAACAAAACATTAAATTCCAAACACTTCCATACACCAGACCTGGTAAAAAAATGTGTTAGTCCACTGTGTTGTGTGGACTCTTTCCAGATTCTTTCAGTGTTAACTTTACACTGCAAGAAGTATCGTTGTGGAATTAAGAATGCCAAATTCCAAGTGTATTTAAAAAAATAATAATCAGCTGGAATAAAATATATACAGAACTAAAAATCTCAGCTGAAGCATTTAAATTTTTAAGTCCTAAGCCAAAAGCAGCTTGAAAGTAGTCCAAGAGTATACATCCAAGACTCAATTGTCAATATTTTATCAATGACAGTGGGAACACAGTCTGTTCCAGTGCCATGCCGTGTTTTCAGTAGACAATTACAGAAAAAAAAAATCTAGAAAATGGGAGTGTATTATAAACCATCAATGTCCATATCTGTAATATAAAAGGTTTTATGCAGGACAGATGCCATTAAAATTGCATAAAGACAAATAAAATGTGCAGATTGATGAAGTAACAGCCCCATTTTTGAAGTAGAGATACACAATAAATGTACACAAACCAATACAAAATATATATACACAGCACACACATACATAGTTGTATAAACCAGAGAACCCTTACCTCACCAAGTCTTTATATAAAGCTTTTGTAGTTTCTAAGTATGGGCCAACTACATCTTCAAACTGGCAAAGAGTTCCTCCAATGCAAAGATGCTTAAAAAGACAGAACAGAAATTCCTTGCGATCCAATTGGCTGAATATGTCATAGTGGTCTGAATCTTCCAGAAGCAACAACTTGTGGAACAAGAAAATAACAGAGAAATCAAATTGACAAAAATTTCTTATTTGAGATTAAGTTTATAAACAGTGCAACTACTTGGCTATATGGCACACAGAGTTTACGTCCATATAAAATATATGAACTAAGGATGGAAATAAATACGTACTTCTCTCTAAATCTTCTTCCAATGATGCAATTATGTTCAAAATTTATAGATACATTGTAAAGCAGAATCCCTGTCAGATTTGGGCCCACAAGACATAAGGGAAGATTTTTTCAGGAGTCTTGTTAATTATTCATCATGCTAATGGAACAGTCAATAATCTGAAAATAATCTAACTATATTTGATGTGTTGACCACTGCAATTTAGTTTCATTTTGGTAACTTTGCTAAGGTTACACAGTTATCTCACATTTGTAAAGGAATCTCAAGGGGCTCCCATAGGAGATCACTCAAACTCAGACCATTTTTTACTGCAGATCCTGTGGAGCCTTTACCTGGGGCCCGGATAAACCAGACATGCCACCCAGCTGCCTCCATGTGTCTCACCTGTCTTTTGCCACATTATGATGTGAACACAGAGAATGTGCTAGATTAATCCCAACACGGCCCACTGTAAGGGTGGACAGGAATTGCAAGTCAGTATGGCTAGAAGACGTTTGAGTCACATCAACCAAACTGCAGTTGCCAACCCAGGCAAACTGGTCAAAGCCAGACACGCGCTTACCACACTCTGTCCCTCTGTATAACATCACTACACAACCTGAGCCAAGAGGGTTCAGGGCAGCAACTATCGCTGATGGCCACCTCATAAGTATCCCAACACCCTCCCTGGCTGAAGCACGAGAAGATGTGGCAAGCAGGAAAGAAACATGGAGTTTTGCAGATGAAGGCCCCCTCTGACCAGGAGACAGACGGTTTGCTGCCCCCTGCAGTCTGCCGTCCTGGGACGCTGATTCATGTCATCGGAAGCTTTGACGTCCTTCCTGGAAGGTTTTGACTCTTAATTCTTTCTGCCCTCTTAGGTCTTCTTAAGTAGAAATCGTGTTCATTTCAATCAAATGTGAAACTTTCAACTTGCAAACACACACATCTCTTCCAAGGGAAGGAAAACTGAGAGGCTGAAATTCCAATTTCTTATGTTTAAATGCTGTCTCTAACTTTCCTACATCCAGTACCTTTAACTTTCAGAAAACTTTTTCACACATGGCCAACTTATAAATAAATACATAGTATTTTGAACTGCTAGGCTAAAATCCACATCTGAAATTCAAACTTGAGCTTGAGTTCTCTCCTTTTCCCAGAACTTTACCAGACAGACCAGTATTTCAGGACATGTCCTGTAACCAGTGTCACTGGTTCAAATGCACTGCCTTCAAAGGATTTGCCAAGTGCAAATGACTCCAACTCTATAATTATTAAGTACTTATGTTGATTATATATACAAGGAAGAGCAAAATCCAGTTCTCCCACACTACGCTTTGGTAATGCTAAACAAATTTGGTTTAGCTTATGAAGTCAAAAGAAACACATACAGTGAAGACATATGTTGATTAAGAAGGTGCCACTGTAAGAGAGATTCTTCTTCAGAATAATCTGCTCTCTGACACCTCTGTTGGAGTATAACAAACAGTTTTTCCTTACAGGCCTGTGCAGGAGATAGGTTTAGTCCTTCTCCAGTATTGCACTGAAATATAATTTCCCTTTTCATAGTCTCCTCTCCTTTATTTCAGTGAAAATACATGAAGGGGACTATCCTTAAATGCCTTCATGCATGATACGGATGCATTCCTGGCCAGGGATGCTTCAGGATGTAATGATTAAGTACATTCAATTTCTACAACTACCTGCAAGGTTGGGTGAACCCACAGCTCTGGGTATCATGGGACTTTTCCATTGGCACCACTTGTCTTCCCCTCCTAGGCAAATAAACATTTCCCCACACACACATCCAAGCACTGGCTGCTTGAGACAAAGGTGAGTAAAAGAAGGTTTTTCCGTTTTCTCCTACCTAAAATGAAAAGGCAGCCCACCTGGAAAACAGCCATTGCTTTCACACATTCAAGCACTGCAGTGCCTTAGCCATGTCTATCACATGCCTATGGATGCCCATTTTTACCATGGAAAGCATGTATCATCACAAAAAGCCCTGAAAATCTGTCCTTACGGTACCTAATAGAGAATGAAAAATTGTAGGAAATTATTCATTGCCATACTGACCTTCCTTAATTCATCAGAGATGAGAATATCATCATGATAGTCATCATAACATTTCACAATATCTCCTGTTTCTCTAACAACTCCTTCAGAATATAGCCGATCAAAAAATGCCATGGAAATCTGTGTACAGGGCACCACCGTAGCTTCAATTTTTGTCACTTTGGAACCTGGAATATACAGGAAGGTTTCACTCCCAAATCTCTTGCAATAAATAAAATAGGAGAATTTTCATATACTAATGGGTTTACAGTAATTCATAATTTGATACAGTGTGGAAATTAGCAACTTCTCTAAATGGTTGTGTGTGGCACACTCAAAAACAACAGAGATCACCTAAGTATGACTCAATCACACAGTCCCTCAAAAAGACCAAAGAAATTTAAGAAAGAAGCAAGCATAAAGAAAATATTAAATTGATGTGAATGGTGCCTGCCATTAAGGCTCGTGTGTCTGCTCCCTGCTGGCAATACTATCCACTGGAACAAGTAATAGAAACACCATGTGAACTCAACATCACATTAGATCAAACCCTTAGAAAATCATATTCCACAGTTTAAGCCTCAAAGAATCTGAGGGCAAATGGCACCTTTGGAACAATGAAGTACAAAGGTGGATAGCTGTAAACACCGCCCCACAATGTAAAAACCAAAATGAACACAGCCCTGAGGAATTTTTGCTTTGTTAAGTTATTATATCTGAACTTTTAAAAAATGTTGTAGCTACTGTAAGCTTTAGTAACCAGCTATTTCAGAAGATGAAAAAGGTACTATCAGCAGTTCCTGTATGAGTCTGGATTATTGTCTCTGTAATCATTAAGTACAGAGTACAGTTTTCTGTTTTCTGTGCTTGCAAGTCAGTCAAGGCCGGATCCTGTTGCTCACAGACATCTAGTGCCATTTGAAATGCCCTACAGTACTTTCCTTGATGAGGTATCTGTCCATAAGGGCACATATCCTCTCTGTATGCAGTGTCACATCTACAAATCTGTATGGTGGTGTTGGATTAACTTATGGTATCTCAAATAGCATTAGACTTTGGACTCAGTCCAGTTCCATCTGCTGTCTACAGCCCAAGTGTTCAGACCAAATGTTAGAATATATTCTCTACTCATCTTCGAGTCCCCCTGAGCAGCCTTCAAAGTGCTTCTGAACAGGAGAGGGGAGGAGGGCACAAGTGAGCATGCAACACAAGGGCAGAGATAATTCCAGCACTCCAGATCTCCCCAAGTTTACTCTTATCTCTTCTCCAGTGTAGGTTCCCTTGATAGGAGATTGTTCAGCAACATCGCATTATCAAAAGGCTTTTGACCATACAATCCAAGATAAAATTAAGTGGTGTCTTGACAAACTGACCTAAAGGATCACTAAAGATGAGTGTTTGGGAAGTGTGCAAATTTCACTCTAGATGACAGCATTTTGGGAAGAGAAACATGCCAAAAAAAAGGGATGTATGAACCATAATACTTCCAAGAACACTCATCCTGTCTGATCTGAGTCTTTGCGAGCATAACATAACCTAAAATTTCTCTTGCCCACACACTTCCAAAAAGAAACTCACATGACCTGTACCACCTACCTGATCAATACTAAGAAAAAAATTAGTTACAAGTGGATGGCTTGAAAATGTGTCTACTTAAGCTAAAAATACTGACATGAAATTTTCTAGTTATTTTATTAGCCCAGTGTGATGTAAAGAAAATCAATAATAGAGAGAAAAGCTTGGTATTTAATTGCTTGGCTTCACATCTACAGATACAGTTATGAAAAAAGGTACCTTTTATTAAAGGAAAAAAGTTTAGCACATTTTCCTAGCTGCTCACATAGTGACTACTAAAAAATAACCAACTTATGTAACCAAAATCACAAGTTTATAAAAGCAAACTATGACTTAACAACCTAAGGGGAAAAAAAAAAATGATGCTTCTTCCCACCCATCAACTCCAAACTCCTCCAACTTACAATTCTCCAGCTTCTTTTAATGGGGACAGAATTTATAAGAGATTTAATAAGAGCTAAATCAGCTTCTAATATAGAAATGATTTTGTAAAAACCTATGCACCAAAAGCTGAGTCGTGCCTAATAAAAATCGGGTATTAAATGACTTGAGAAAAAAGATAAGAGGTTTTTTTCCCCAGTTTTGAGTTCAAAGTAAAAGAAAACAAGCTATTTATAGGCCTTTGAATTGTTAGGATTTTATTGGTAGAGGGGGAGGAAAGGAGACACACTTCTCTGCTGAAACAAGATTTTATGAAAACTTTCATCAGGAATAAAAGAAATCAAGAGCTTTGTAATCTATTCAGTAGTTCAGAAAACCAAACTATAAATGGAAAATAAAATACACTGGAAGCTCCTATTCTCTGTTTGAGAGGTGAGATTTGAAAGTGGACATTCAGAAGTTCCTGGAAAAGAGTGACTGGTTTTAGTAGCACTGTAAAAGTGAGCAATAAAATAGGAAGAAGAAATGCTGTAACAACCCTGCAAGTGGAAACAAAGAGCTGAGAAATACTAAAGCAGATTAAGCTGCTTATAACAGCTAGCTCTGGAATATCTATAATGTGCTGCCAGTATAGTTTTAAATGAACACGCTGCATATAGAGCATGGGGCAGATAAACTCCAGATTAGGTATACTTAGAATTCCTCCAAAGTTTAAGAAAGATTTTTACCTCAGGGAAACCTCTTGCAACTCACTATTTACAGTTTATATGGAACATACGTGAGGCCGGTTCAGTGCTGTGTACTAACCAGATGGTATTTCAAAAGTAAAAGGTGCAGGTTGATGATTTATAGGTTTAAATGACACCTAAAATTTTTGCAAATTATAACCTGTAACAGTAGTCTAAAAAATGGCTGATTTAAGATTACCTTCCAGATTTAGAAACCCCATTCCAAAGACAGCGGTCATTAGAGCTTCAAGTACATGCAGCAACTCAAGAATCTTTCTTAGGCAAATACTGAACTTTTATTTCCAAAAAAAGACAGTAACCCTGTCCCTTTGAAGATAACTTTTCAAGTGTGAATTGAGCTTAAGCAGATACGGTCCTGACTCCCCAAGTCTGCTGACAGGTATAAGGCCAGTGATGTCTCCAAGGAAAACTACTATTTAGTTTTCATTGCAGCTATTTAAAAATACAAGGCTCAAGACATAAGTAGGCATGCATCAAATTTATCCCTTTTGCTGCTTCTGTTTAGAAATAGGAGAGTAAGAGATGAAGGGGGGGCTTAACGCAAATGCTGGATCTATCAAGTACTCTGCAATGCAGCTAGGGAAAGAGAGGAAAAACCATCCCTACTACACAGAAAAGTTTGTGGCAATTAAGTATCTATCTGATCAAATGAAGCAGACTAGAGAATATCCTCATGTACTGTTTACCTAAAATGTTATATTTCAAGTAAAGTTAAAGCTGAAGTCCTTGAGCACTGTTGTGGGACTCTACCAGGAATCCCAACACATGGGGGAGCTGGGAAGAGAGGTACATGATGCATTCTTTGAGGACCCCATGTTTTATGCCACTTTTTGACCTACTGGATGGAAACAGAGGATATTACAAGCTGATAATATTAAAGTGAGGATGAAAAGCAGTCAAGAAAATTAAAAAAAAAGAGATTAGACACACACAGAAAAAAAAAAGAACTTTTAGAAAGAGATTTTATGAAAAGGACATATAGCAAGTGACAGAGAGGAGGTGGGGATAAATATGAAAGTGAAATCATGCCCACCAAAATAAAAGGAAATTCTTAGTGAGAAAGTAAAAGGGAACCACAGCCTGCAAAAAGACAAAAGGTTTAGGAATACATTACATAATTCAGTAATATTATACTGAAATTTTATATAATGCTGAGATCTTTCTGTGAGTCCACAAATACTTTCTGCCCAAGCTCATGGTGGGGAGAAGAAAGGTTTCTAAGAACCTACCTAAAACACACTCACATTATGCATCCAAAATATTCCACCCCCCACAAAAAAAAACACCCCATCTAACATTTTTGTTTGCAAGAGAATAAATACAATATTTGAATCAACCTAGATTGCCCAATTTTCTTCACATTTTATAAAAAGCAAAATAAGCCCATTTCCAGTATTTTCTTTCAAGCTCAGGAACTTGTTAAAAGAGTTACTCCCCAGTGATAAGTAAATGGTGCATTTAAATTAGCATTTCTGCATGTCTGAAGAAGAAAATACTAGAAGATGATTTTTTTACCTCCTCCCACTCAAAGCTAGTTCTTACTATATTTTCAAAAAATGCACATCAAGACTAAGTATAGAAAAATGTGCCAACATTCCTCACCAAAAATAGGCAAAGAATGGGAAGATGAAATTTTAAGAGCAAATGGGGTATACCAGCTGTTCAGGATTTAGAAAGGGAACCCTTCCAGTCCTCAGAACAAAATGTGTTACTTCTGCTCAGAGGAAGATTGAGCAGAATCAGGAGTTAAGCTGGGATACTTGGCAAGTGACCCTCTGCTCTTAACACAAGGTATGTAACCTACTGACCTTCACTACAGGGACTGGCAAGTCACAGGCTAGACAGATAGCCTAAAAAAATTCACGCTTAAAGCTGGAAGAGGTTTACCCACCGTTTGAAATAGATTTATTTTCTTTTTGCTTGCCAGAGGGAAAAAGAGGTACTGGAAGGGGAACTTGAGATACTTTTTTGCACCTTGAAATACATATATTTCAATTGTTTTAACAGCCGGATGCAGCGTTTGGAAAATGGATTTTGCTGACAAAAAGGTAGCAATGTCTCCTGTCACTGTATGGAGTGGGGAAAACCGGTGCCAGTTCCAGAGCTGAAATGGAAAAGTTAGAAAATTCCCAAAGCTCTATTAAATATTTACATACAGCAAAGTATTTGCAGGCAAACTGAAAGAACTGAGGACATCCCACTAGTCCCCTTTTAAAATATTCCTGTAAGGAAAACCGCTTTAGTGATATGGGAGTTCACATTATGCACAAAATCCCACTACACCACAGGTAATTTCCACAGAACTGTGTGTGCCATTTACACCATCAAAAATAGAATTTCAAAGCGGTGCCATGAAAACATGTGCTATTTGCTTTGGGTCTTTCTCCTTCAGTGTCTCACCTCCATCTACAGATATAATCAAGTGTTCTAAGAAGTAAATGGTATGGCAACCAGCTACAAGCCAGCCTTACGCCATGACTGCAACTAGAACAACCTATCGCGTGGCGCTCTCCTCTCTGCGCCCAGGTGACTCCTCTTGTGCATACAGCGTATTTACACGGGCTCGAGGCTGCGCTCCATCTAATCCCCTGCTCTCTCAACCTTAATTTGTAACAGAGCAATAGTCTCAGATCTGTCCTAAGTAAGATGGCTGCATCTACAGAACAGTGTCTTTCTACAAATATTATCTGAATAAGGTAGTACTAAAATTCCACAATGAATGCAGTCGGGTACATGACTAGGTCAACTGGATGTCACGGACCATTTAAAAACACTTCTAGTAGCTTGATTTATGGATCAATGCAGGGGTCAGGGAAAAAAAAAAGTGTGAAACCTGACAATTTGGTAACAAACTAGGTAAGAATTTTCTCTTAATGTTTAGTAAAAGAAGTTATTCTTTAAGAAATTTCAGTCAGGTGAAGATTCACATGCATGAACTGCCATTATTACAAAATGATAAAATAGAGGAAAACAGTTAAAACACAAACTTTTTTATTTATTTTAAATTTACCCAGTGTAGTCCATTGTCCTGAAGATGAAAGCACCTTTAAACAGGAGTTCACATTTTGATCATTAAAAAAAGCCTGTAATATTCAAATAAGAGAATAGAAGTCAATAAAATGAAACATAAAATCATTGCTTATATTGCCTTGGATACTTCCAAAGCAAATTATAAGCATCCAGTCAGTAAGGAGATTCTGTATGATCTTTCAGTTTGGGTACTACAATATCAGACCACCAGATATGTTTTTGTAAGTCTGTGTAACCAGTGTCTTTTCTACTTTCAAGGTATCTTCATGTACATGTTTATAGACACAGTATTAAGTTTCTACTGTGAAGCACTTTTAGTCCAAGAACACACAAAAAGGTCCTATGAAATACTTGGAGGCACTGAAAATGGTAGAAGCAGTGAAACAATTGTACCACCACATGCAGTGTTGTTGTTGAAGTAAAAAATGAAATGTTAAGTATAATTGTAAAATTTACATTTTGAAATTAAATTTGAAGCTTGGGGAAATTCTGAGACACAAATATTATTAAACAAGTGCAGAAGAAATCCATAAGTTATTGAGGGAATGGAGAAGATGTTCCAGAGTAAGAATTCTGAAGTATTTGATCTTACTGATTTATCAATTAAAAAATGAGACATTCATAGTAATGTTGGTAGCTGACGAGTTAAAGCCAATTATGAAAACCACACTTAGGTATATGCATACAACCAGAGTGAATAATCACTGAAGAAGCTGCTAAGAAAATGATGGATTTTTCAGTCTCTGCATCGCCAAATCTCTTTACCTTTCAGAGATACAGAGATAAAAACATAATGTAATGGCCCCTTTGTTTTCAGTTAACACACAGATACTCAGACTTCATAATTGCATAGTGATATTTTTTACATTTTTAATTCAAGACACAAGCATTGAGAAGGTAAATATATATTTTGTAAACTTCAATCAATTGAAGTATCACTGCAAGATGAAATATTGGTGTATTTCTGTGTGAATTTCTTTAAAATACAGAGAAGCTTAATTTTTTATTTAGGATTACAATATAAAGTAGACCTAGAACAAATCCAAGATGTAAAACCCACACTGTTTCTAAACCCACATATTTTCTTTCTTCTGTCTGCAAATAGATAAAATGATTTCACATCAGACAACAAAAGTGGAGGAAACAAAATCAGCAACAGACTTGAGTCTCAAAGAGCTGAGAGTCCAAAATTTAAGTATAAATTGTATTTTCAGCCACATGGTGCAAACACGCATCTAATTGCAAGGTGTATTTACTGTGACAAAGCAATAATAGATGTGAGCAAGGGTATCAACCGCACGTACACTATTTAAAGTCTCCCCCTGGGTGGAATTCACAACATTAAATGTGATGGCCAAGATCAGCATCCAGTTCAGACTATTATTCTTGGAGAAACCTGAATGACTAAATTGTTCCATCTTACAACAGATGAACATTAATACAGACTGAAATATTTTTTCTGGACAATACAGTTAACTCACAAAGACTTGAGCACCACACCTAAGTCACCTACTTTCAAGGAGCCAGTGAGCAGGCCAATAGCACATTAACGCTGCTACACTGTTTGCCAAAGGCTAAGATTTCATGTAAGAAAAGTCAACTTAAAATATAAAGGACTTATAAGTACCATAACAAATTCATCCTTTTGGTAGGGCTTAAACTGCTGGTCAAAACTGAATGCCTGTGCTGTGATCCTGCCTTGCATGGACCTGAAATGGAAAAATGAGATTACACATTCTGCAGACATACTAGGTACTGACTCTGCAAGCTTCCCTAGGTACACTACATAAAGCCCTACTCTGACCAATGATTATACTTTTATCTTTTTCTCTCATTCTCACTTCTGACCGCCTCCCACCACTCCTGGGGGGGTGAGGGAAGCACAACCACTGCTCCAGCCACACCAGAGCAAGGCTGAGGACCTGAAAGAGTTCCTGGCTAACCCTGGAAGACACGGATAAACGCCTCGCACCTCAGAGCAAGCATGCTGCGTGCCTGAAAATCATCCAGGAGACTTCCAATTAAAGTGGGGAGGCGGGGAGAGAAATACAGACCGGCCACCGCCGCAGCGCGGGAGGGCTGAGAGCGAAGTGACGGCCCCAGCCTTCAGCACCTCACACCCGCTTCCCCCATCGCTTCCCTCTGCGAGACCCCTCTCACACCGAGGTTTCCCCCTCCCACCATTTGAGGAGTCGGTCCCGGATGTCTTTGTCCTCCAGGCAGGAGAAAGTTTTCTGCGGCAGGGAGCGGAACGCGAAGCCCGCCGCGCAGCGCCCATCCCCGGCGGACATC
>VZTU01023052.1:38663-53263 GCA_013400835.1 Zapornia atra
AACGGCGCCGCGCAACCGGTGCGCCGCCGGCGCGCGCCCGCCGCAGGCTTGGCCCCGCTCACAGGCGTTCCGCCGCGCGACCGTGCCGTCGCTCCCTCCTGCCCCTTGAGGGGCGCAGGGCACGGCTGCTTCCCCCCACCCCATCCCCGACCCGACAGGATTTCTTCGAATTTTACCCGTCAAAACCCCTAAGTGACCACTGGTCTTCACCCCCCTCCCCTCTCCTTCTGCATATGCCCCCATAACATTCCGGCTTGCCAAAGGAGAGCCTGGCAGGCCCATGTGCAAAGACAGGGACTGCCATTGCTGCCTTAATCGATGGCACCCCCAATAATGTGATGCCAAAACAAATTATGAAAGGGCCTTTTGGGGCTTCTTGCTTCCCGGGGTGTTTATCCGTTTGCGAGTAGCAAGGCCGTGCTTTCAAGCTCTTCCCAGTGGAAAATTTAAGGAAAGGACATTCTTACTTAAGGAAGTTGTTTCTAGAAGTCCAGTAAAGCAAAAGAAACCTTGCAAAAGTTGGGGAATTTCCTGCCCTTTGTCTGGAAAGCAGTCAGAGTTTAAGGCTGCTGCACATCTCATGCTGTATCCTTTAGTAATCCACAGCCTCTCCCCATCCAAAACCAGCTCTTCCATTGCTGCATATCTCCCAAAATGCCATTTTCCCATTCATCTGCTGCTCAGGTATAACAGCAGACTGACTTCTAATTGAAAAAAAAACCAAACCCACAGAACCACATTCAATTTGATTAAAAAGCAGAAGAGAAAGGTGCAGCGTGCTACGACGGCAGAGAGCAAAGCTGAAACTGCTGATGTGCACTCCCTTGTCTCATTGGCCTCTTAACAAACATCCTACAGATTTACTTTGTAAGGCATGGCAGTCAAAAAGGCTTGTACCAAAGGAATCTAAATTAAATAGATATCCTAAGCCAGTTAAGAAAACCCATTTTAATATAGTTTCAGTAGAATTCATTGCTCACTGCATACTTACTAAATTTTGTACAAGAAGGCTGCAGTTCAGCAGATTAAGTTATTGTGTAGCAGCTATGAGACAGTTAGGAGCCATTCCTCAATATCTTCTCCATTCTGCTTTCTCCAAGTGTTTTCCCATACCATTTTTCCCCCTCCAAAAAAATTGTATTTACACCTCAACAACAATAGAAAAAATAAAGCTACACTATCCTTCGAGGTGCTTAAATGGTAGAGGCAGTAAAAGAGGCGATAAAGTGTGCCTTTCTTTTTAGTATTTACATATGATCTAAAGAAGAGTCACCTGAAACAAATTATTATAACCTTATGCTCAACACACCTCCACCTACTCTAACACTACACCATCTGTTAAATTCCTCTAACCACTAATATTACTACCCAGAGATTAAATAGCCAAAGTGAAAGAACTGGTTTGGGCAGAGAGTGATGTGTAGCAACAACTACCAAACACATAAATTCTTAATTTCAAGTTGTGTGGACCCAAATACAGGATTAAAAAGGAAAAAAAAAGAGGAAACCTTTAGGTCTTTTGCGGAAAAAATTCCTACTGATTTATTGAGGATTTTCTCTGATTAAAGTGTTGAATCAACAACCACATGCTTAAATCCCACTGAAATCTAGAGTGTTTAAATGCTTTGATGAATCAGAAGTAAGGAAATGAGTAAGGACTTCAGGACTGGCTCAGGAGGATCAGGACAGGAAGCTCTAAACTATGGAATTAATTTCTTTAATGTTGTGCCATCTACCTATCGTCGTTTAATAATTTAACATTTCCAGTTTGAAGTTTACAGTAATAAACGATGACTTTCAGTTTAAACACTGACCTCATTATCCTCTGATGTCAGTCACAATAGACTGAAGTAGCGAGTCAGACACAGAACTCTTTTAAATACAAGTATTTAATTTGGGTTTTTTTTAAGTTAAAGGATTTTTTCACCTCACAGAAGATATTTGGAGAGTGGAAAATACATTATTCTGCTGCAGAATGAGGTCTTGTAAGTGTATATTGTTAAGCAATAGTAGTCCGTCACTTTTGACCAGACTAATTTTCAGCATTGTTTGTTTTTCACATATTTACCTATATGTGATTTTGAAGACTTTTACAATCCAGAATAAATTGTGGGCCTTAAGTGCAAAGCAAACAAACCAGCCTTTCCATGGCAAACAAAAATCAAATTACAGAGGACCAGCCCTGTTGCACCTTTGCGAAGTGCATCAGTCTTTAAGGCAAAGGTCAGCTGGTGACGGAGAAGCAGCCCAATCCAGTCTGGGAGGTTGCAAAGAACCTGAACAGCAACTCTTCCTTCCCTCCCTCCTTCCCTCCTTCCCTCCCTCCAGCAGAAGCCTTCAGCATCACTGAGGGATAGTTAAGCCATATGAATTAGCTGAATGGAGGAGGAAAGGGATAATTATCAGGATACATGTGTGAAAGAAATTTGTCTTTTCAGTGTTAAAATACTGTAGGAAAAATCTCATGGAGAGTAAATTAAAACCCAGTTCTCACATCTTGCCTGTAATGAGAAACAGAAGCCCTCAGAATAAAAAGCACTGTGTACAATGGCGAAGCTTAGCTCCCACAAAAGATATACAAGGTATCAATGTCCAATTCTAGGCACTCCAGGTTCAAGTCTACAAGAGACAGAAGTCAATTTAAAATACCTGCTGCTATAGACTGCTATATCTGAATTCCCCCTTTTCCCCACCCCCACCCTGAGCGTTGCCCTTCAGTAAGCCAAGGCTGAAGAGCAGGAGTCATTGTTTCCTCCAAAGCCAGGCTCTGGATCCTCAGGTGGAGGGAGACATCAACACCTCTGCTTGCAGAGAACTGCCAGAGGTTTTATTTTAAATCACAAAGGACTCACAGTGGCCACCTTCATGCCATGGAACTACATCCCTCACCCAGGAAGAGGGAGATTGGGATTTCAGCCTCTTTTGGTGTGAAGTCCAAGCTCACAACTTTTAAAATTAAAGTGCCTCAACCACTTGGACTGGTGTCATGTCCCCTGAGTTAACCTGCCACTGTCCTAGCGAGTGGACAAGTCCTGTTTCTGGATCAGTGTCAGGACCCTGCAGAGACTCAGCAACCACTGATGATGGTGATGTGGCCAGCTCTGCTGTGACCTTGGGTCAGACAGCTGAGAGGAGAGCTGGGTGGGACAGAGCTGCGAGGAATCTTGATAGCAGTCTCATCCTCTTGGCTTGGGAGATGCAGTTCAGCCCCAGCTGCTGTCCCTGGTTCTTGCTGGATCTGCATGGACAGCATGCTTGTGCCTGGCCATGAACCCCACCAAGCCTGAGCTTGACCTCAGACTCAACCTTTGTCATCACTACAGACTGATCTGGTCATCTGGACTCATGGTTGGATGCGATCCCTGTCAGCAGACTTGCTTTGCTTTTCTGGTTGGGATGCTGGGGACAGTGCTGTGCCAGCGTGGGCACTGCCCCACTGGCCTCACCTGCAGCCTTGGCTCCCAGCTCAGCCCATTTTACAGAGCGGCCCCCTCTTGTACTGCCTGACCCACAGCGTGTTGTAGAAGGGTGGTTATGTTTGTGCTAGACTTGCTCACGTTGCCTCTTTTAGTTTAATCAACTTGGTCTGAGTGACTGTTCCATTAATAACCTCCACTTCCAGAGGATGTGGGCTATATTGCTTTATACATACACTGCAGCCTATTATGAGGCTTAATTCAAAAAGCAATGCTAAAGTAGATAGATCACACCTGGCATCATAAAAATTATTTAGAGATAAGTAGCAAAGAAAATATGTGTGGCCAAATACCAAAAGTGAGAATAGGCTTCAAAGCAACAAGCACTGCAATGCCTGAATTTTCTTTGGTCCTCAAAAAAGACACATGAGACACTGGAGATGCACAGTAGGAGTTAGAGTGAGGCCCATGAAACTCAACACAGTGTGTGTGTGACAGGTCTATCTAAAGGGAAACTTATGCACTTAAGTCTCATTTCTCTTGCACACTTTCTGTACTCCCCTGGAGATTCACTGCCATAAAGCTCTCCTTTGAAGGCTGGTGTCTAAACACCCTTTCTCTAAACCAGATATGGGTTGCTGGCTCTTTGAAACTCATCAGAAAAGGGTTACTGGGCTGCTGGTCCTCTTTTCAAGCGATACATGAGTTGTTCAAATTCACCTTATGCTTTGAGAGTTCAACACTGTAGCTCCTTTCTTCTAGGAGTGCAAGCCAAAACCTCACAGCTTATATACATAGTTTTCATACACAGTTTGCATACAAAAACCTACAAGGCATCTGGGTAATTGTATCTCAGAAACTGTTTCCCTGTGTAGAAAATAATGTTTTACTCTGGAGAACGCATGAATTTGTCTCTATAACTTCTTGGTTAGGGCCTTTAGGAGGGAGGGGAAGCTTTGGGGTGTGTTCAAGTTCCAAAGACTGTTTATTACTTTTATCCAGTCACTGCCCAGCTAATATGAAATACTGAAGTAATCTTGGATTTAGGCATGCAAATTCTTCAGCAATTTTATTTTAAATGCTTTTTACGGATTCTGACTTACTGTTTTTCCCCCTAATTATTTCTAGACAATTGTGTAGCCATACTGCAAGGTTTTCTGTGATTTACTCAGCACAACTTTTACACCTATATTAAGACCTAAATTTTGCCTACAGACATGCTTTTCTGTCCATTGACTTTTGATGCTCCCATTTCTTGTGTTGAAAACAAATTCCTTTAAAGTATAACAGTTCCTCTCCCTTCTATGTGCGTGAGCACACCAGTACCAGGCTACGGGATGTACTGCTTTCCTCTGAACAGTGATCAGGGTATTTGTAGGCATGACTGAGGTTCTAGATGCTGGATACTTGATTCAGTTTCTTGAACTTGGTGTCTGTTACCATTTAGTGTCCCTAAAGGGACTGGAACATTTTCATGGAGCTGTTGAATGTGACACAAGACCTAGAGGAGACCTGTGCTCCTCCAGACTGCTGGCTGGAGATCAGGTGGGCATTTCAAATAGCACTAGACCTAGAGGTGTGAGCTGAGACCTAGGAGTGTGTTTCAGCTTAAGAGACTTAATTTTAGTTGTCTACTTGTAGAAGTTTACAGGTCAGCTAAGCTTCCATTATCATCAGGGGAGATCAAGATCTCAATTTAATTGCACAGAGAAGTATTTCAGGTGCCCAAGCTACCTTGCAGATTACCCCAGACAGCCCTGCTCTGATTTTATGGATTGACAGCTAGAGGTTGAGTCTACTCTAAGTAATGATGTATCTGCCAGCTCCATAAATGAGATGTTTTGCTTTGTCTTGATGGAAGTAGGTGGCCATGTGCAGGCATCTGAGTTGAGTCTCAAGTCAGCACTGTCCTTAGAGCCAACAAGATGGCTCTACAGGGACTGATACTGCATTTGAGGAGTTGATGAAAGGTTTCAGTGAGGGAAAAGCAAAGCTTCATTTCAGAAGGAAACAAGTGTGGCTTTCCAGCAGGATGGAAAAATAAAATATAAAAAATACCAAAAATTATGTTAGTGAAACTTTGGAGAAATGTGTATGTGCTGAAATTAGCAGGCAACAAGCAAAGCCTTGCCTACAGTATTGATTTTTCACTGGGAGGGGTACATCAACGTAGCTTGACATGCATTAATGGTTTGAAATTAGGTTATTTAGAACCCACAGAGACCTTCATTTCTCTCCTGCAGTGCCTGTGAGCTGAGTGTTTAGAACACGTCCTGTGTGCACAAGCTACACATCAATATACTTTGCTTTGAAAAATGTACCTAGTAAAAATCAGTGGTCTCAGCTGCTGTAAAAGTCAAAGGCTATGAAGGGTTAAGCCTAACTGCTTTTTTTTTTCCTTTTTTTCCTCATCAAAAGGGTGGGGTGAAGGCAAGGAGAGAAGCTATAAACATGTAAGATTTGGAATGTAGCACTGTTGCCTAACAAGACCTCTGTCTTTGACATTAAATTCAGTCTTTTTTCAGGGCTGGCAAGCAAAGCCAGTTCTAGTGCTCTCCTAAAAGCTGGGTAAGAGGTCATGTGACTTTTGCTTTCATAAAAATAGCTTTTATTGCAAAATCCAGTTTCCTTTGTCTGCTGTTTATACTGCTTAAGCAAAGTTTATGAAACATTATAAAATAAGGTACCCAAATGATGTCTTCCATTCAGTCTGACAAGCATCCTCCATAGCATAATCATGAATCTCAACCTGGGCCATCTGAGAGACTGGCCATCTAAACTCCAAACACATCTGGAAGGGTGGAGAAACTGCTCTGTTTTCAGGTTTGTTTACTAAAATTATGAGGTCTTTGGTGAACTGCAGTATTTGTCCTTTGACCTTTATAAGACTCCTTATGTTTGGGGTTTGGTTTTTTTAAAACCTTTTAGTGTAAATACCTATGCAGATTTTTTTTCTTGCCATTGTTTTCAATCCTGTAAGGAAATCTAGTCTATTCCATTGTTTCTAGAAAGGGGAAGAAAAGATGGGCTCCACTGTGAATCACTTCTTTTAGGCTTTGGAGAACTGAAGTCCTTTCCCAATGTGACCACTAAGCTTCTGCTGCCATTTAAGCAAGTAATTTAGCACTAGACCCACAAAAGACATAGAAGATAGTGTTGGACTGAGATGCCCATCAAGATGCAGATTCTTAGTTACATGTCTGGGTTGCCACTTCAAAATGTGAATATTTACAGAGACACCCCCAAAATCCCCTCTCTTAAGAAAAAAAAAGATGCCTGAACTTAAGTAGCCTGACTGAAAGTAGCCAACGGGAAACGGTAGCTGACAAAAGGAGAAGTTTCATAAAAATTATGAGAACTGAGGCATGTCCTAGGAGTGAAGTCTCCCTGATTTCAGTTGAATACTCTGGCCACTAATTCTACAGTCATTTTTATGCTCCTCAGCCCTACAGGTATTACACTTCTACACAAAGAGACAGTTTCAACTATGAGACTGATGGAGATCTGTCCTGTACTGCCCTCTGAGCTGGAAGTTATAAAAGGCAATACATAAATACACATTTTCCCAGCTTTACCCACACAGATGAAAGGATAAGGCTAGCACAGCCACTCTATTGTTTTTGTGCAGGATTCAGTCTACCAAGACATCTCTGGGAATGCTTACTGAATTGGGCTTGGGAAGTCACATAAAAGAGGAAAATCTATGCTTTGAATTCTGATGCTATTTTGGTGTAGGACAGATGTTCCACAAAGTCAAGGTTAAGATCATTGTAGGCTTGTCCACAGAGATAAAGAAAACAGAAAGAAAAGGGGGTTTTGGGAGGGAATTTTTTTTCTTTGGAATTTTCCAGCTGACTGTTTTGCTATTTTCCTCCACTAATTATGATTCCCACAGTAGCCAATAGACTACCAGCCAAGACATTTATTTCTAGAGGTAGTGCCAGTTCCTCCTGTCCTGCAAAGGCAGAGTTGGAGAGACATTTCATGCAATTTGATCTGCTCAAAGTGAGATTAAAATTCTGCCAGAGAGCTGCTAAAAATGGGTTCCTTGCTAAGCATCAGACACTATGACTGTCCTTGTTCACCTCTGCAAATTAAACTCTAGGACAGACAAACATGTCTAGGGGCCTAGGGATAATAAATACCTGGAAGCAGATTGGCACCCATGTAAATGGCTGTAGCAGAAGTTTCCTGTTATTCTACTCAACCTAAGAGTCAGGCTATAGCAATCAGAACTAATTGAAGAGTGAGGGTAACCTTTCAAGGATATCTGTTTTGGGGGCATTAAGGCAGCACAGCTTGAAGCTGACAAATATAGAATCGGTTTAGGAAACACTGGTTGTCAAAAAAAACCCCTGTCACCTGGTTTGAACAAAAACTTCACTTTTCTACATTTCCTACAGATGAAACAGGAAATAGGTTTAGAAATAGGACACCATTTTGGTTTGTGTTTCAGGTGTTCTGTGGCTGATTCTCACCTGCTGGGAAATCTGGGGCTGCTACAGATCCACAGTAAGTATAGCAGGATTATATACTTTGCCATGTACAAAAAGTTCTTCTAGCATCCGTCCTTACACTGTCTTTCCCATCCCATGTTTCCATCTCCTTTCAGTCCCCAGGTCTTATAAATCATGCTGTATAGTTAGAGCATCATAGAATCATAGAATGGGCTAGATTGGAAGGGACCCCAAGGATCATAGAGCTACAACCCCCCTGCCACAGACAGGGCCACCAACCTCCAGGCCTGGATCTACACAAGGTTGCCCAGGGCCCCATCCAACCTGGCCTTGAACACCTCCAGGGATGGGGCGTCCACCACCTCTCTGGGCAGCCTGTTCCAGCACCTCGCCCCTCTCTCTGTAAAAGCACCCCCCTAATATCTAATCTAAACCTTCCTTCCTTTAGCTTCAATCCATTCCCCCTGTCCTGCCATCATCTAGACATTTAAAAAGCTGATTCCCCTCCTGTTTATATGCTCCCTTCAGGTACTGGAAGGCTGCAGTGAGCCTACTCTAGGCTGAAGATGCATCAACATCAATCCCATCTCTCCTTTGACTCCGTTCTGGAAGAATCAGTATAAAAGAGATGAGCTTCCTCTCAGCCTTCCAAGTGAGTGCATGTGGCTCAGTTACTAAAGGAGTGCTGTCCTAATGAGGAAATGACAGACTCATTCCAAGGTACAGGCCAGTTAGGGTTTCCCTTGTTTGTTATTCTGCACACTATCACTTGAATAAAATGATATGCAAATGCCTTCTTAAAGCCTTTCCAAAAAGAAATACCTTTAACTTGGAATAACAAGAAGCCAAATAGAGCCACAAACTAGGGAAACTGATGGAAAATGATAGGTTCCATCCCCTGCAAAAAGAAACAGGATTGTCCTTCCTGTTCAGCTGACATGGTGATCTGATTTTGTTCCTTAACAATAAGTCTGAAAGAGAAGTGGCAACATTTTATTCCTTATTTTAACACTTCCTGTATTTAAATGTGTAAATTAAAATTATTCTTGCTAGAGCTTGAGCTAAGAAGTGATTGCTAATGGTTTCAGCTTACAATTTTCATAATCAGATGTCCTGACAGAAGGATGTGCAGTCTTTTTCTTCTGACAGATACATGATTTACAGTGCCTGGTCTGGCTCCCAGAGGGAACAATGGGGATTCTTGCCATTTTTTCTTAAGTTGCAGTTGTCTTCCTAACCGGGCTGTAGTTCAGCTGAGGGATATTTAGACTACAGTGGTAAATGTTTGGGTATTAAGACCCTCTTAGGGAAAAAAACAAATCAGGGAAGCAACATTTAGAGAAATTATTTATATAACAATAGACCAGGAGATCTTTGTCAAAATATAGACTAGATGTCCCAGACACGTGCGTACTAATGGAAGAGTTTGTAATCTGAAGGGTTTTCAAGCCTGTACCCAAGACACAACAAGTAGGGAAAGGGTAAGTTGCTCTTAACAAACCCATAACTTCCTTCAGAGTTTAAAAAATCATCTTCTGGAGGCATTCAGAATGGTAACTAATGTGTCGCTTTTCTAGACAGCTTGTAAGCATTTCTTTATTCCATAAGGACAGAGAGATGCAAAGATTTTTCCAAAAGACTGTTCTAACAGAATTTACTATGTCTGACAAGCCTGAAATTGGCTGTAAGGTTGTGGGTTTTTTCTTTTTGTTTTCTTTTTTCCTCCTTCTTGAAAGGTAAATTTAAGTTAATTCATAAAAAAGACCTGCTACTGTGGGTTTTTTTTCTGTTTGATTCTCTTGTGGGGGTTTTTGAGTGGGTTTTCTTCTTGCTAGCCATTTGTCTTCTCCGTTTTAGGTCCCTGAAAACATATCAGATGCTATTCCCACTACAGTTATTGAGTTCTGCCTTTTAATTCAACAGCAGAAGAACTGGAGTCATACATATTATTTGTATGTGAGTGTCTTGAGATGCAGACATATCACTTTTGGTGGATAAGTAGGTTTTCAATCTTCATACATAATTTTAAAGATCACACTTTAGAAAGTTAGATTTAGAACACACATCTTTCCCCTTGAAGGACAAAGTAGATTATTCAAGGAATGAGCAAGAGGTCTCAGGAAGCAATTTTTTATACCTATATCATCTTATTTGTCATAAATTAGATCAATGATGCCAGATATCCTGCTAACTTTAATTCTAGCAAGTCATTTGGCTATAAGACAAATTTGCTTAAGTTGGAAGCACTGAAGGTGATGTTAGATATGTGTGGTGGCCCCTGTATAGCTCCCTAAGAAAATTGAAAACATTGTCAGTTAACTTATCCCCATTCATTATGCAGTTAGCAAGCAACTTAGAAAGCTGGCAAGCTGTACCTCTTCCCCTCTGGGGAAAAATAAACATAAAATTCAAGTGACTGCCCTTCCTAGGATCCTGTTTATTTTGAATGTCTTCCTTATTGCAGACTTTTATTTTACCAAAATCAACATGTCAGCTACCTGCTAGGGAAGCACTGATAGTAGAACTTTGCAACATTATCAGAACAGATAGATTTCTCAAACTTGCACTCATACTGTATCTTCACACAGTGTGGTGGTGGGACACTGGCACATGCCATCTCTTTGTCTCTGCCTAGCTCTCCCCAGCCCAGAAACAACTGAGCTTGTCCCAGAATGGAGCTTGGTGGTGAACTAACACTTAGGCAGCACAGGCATTCAGGAGGTAAGACGAGCACAAAACTCTAGCAGGCACCAAGAAGACACTATAGATGTACTTTTTTGTTTAGTAACTTTGAAATAGCATTTTTCTTATGTGTTCATTCTTCCATCTAGTGTGAATCAAACCTTTATAGCACAGTTGGTCAGGTTGGATTGGGAAAATTATTTAGGTAACATTGAAAATTCTGCTTTGAAAGGTTGAGTCTAGAGACTAGGAAGGTGTAATACCAAAACTCCACTCCAGTTTAATGTTGAGCATGCTACTGCAATATATATATTCTTTCCCCTTGATATACTCACAACACAATGTATCAAAAACCCAGCCAACTCTCCAGTACTGATGGCCAGATTATCTTTGTTGAAGTTAAACCATGCCCTAGGCACAGAGACATCTGATCTGGCTGCCTGATGGAAACTGTAAGCCAGTGTATTTTATTAGACTCTTAAACCACCTCTATAGCTACACTGGAAGCATGTCATAATGCAGGGAATGGGTTTAGGCACCGTTAATGGCCTATATAGTTTAACCAGCAGCACAGTCCCTGGCATGGTATGGCCTGTGCTGGCCAGCTCTTTCCTAGACAATGTCCAAGCACAGATCAGTCCTGGGACTCTTCCCAAATGCAACATGAGCAGTCACCTGCTTTGGGTGAAGAGAGTTTAGCTGTGTGGTTTCAAGCTGCACCATGTCACTTGCTTTAGGAGCTAGAGAATTGGCTCTGGGCCATTTTATTTATTGATAGAGATACAGCCAAACTGATCTATGCAGAGTCAATTTAGCTTCTCTACACCCAGTGTACCAGTTGCACCAAACATGTTAGAAATTAGAATCATAGAACGGTCTGGGTTGGAAGGGACCCCAAGGATCATAGAGCTCTAACCCCCCTGCCACAGGCAGGGACACCAACCTCCAGGCCTGGATCTACACAAGGTTGCCTAATGCTAACTAGATGCTGCTTCTTAAAATCATCAGATTAGCAAATGCTGCAGGGCTGCAGTTATTTGGTTTATAGCACAAATTAAACTATTCAGTGATGTAAATGTGTGTGTTATCCAGCTAATGAATAAAGCATTTTTAGCACACTTTTGGTTTTGAAGAATTTTTAACTGTGGTTTGTCACAAACATTTTCTAACATAAGCCTTACAGTTTTTTGGTTACTAGTAACTTTGTCTTCAAAAGTCAGGAATGTTATTGCAGGTAACAACACACTGCCAACTTACAGGTGACTGTCCAGTTTCATAACTGGGACATAGTGACAAAGGCTTCTAAACTATTAGTGTTCCAGATTTAGTCCTAGACTTGTCAAAAGTAACGAATTTACCACAATTTCCCCACTTATGTATTTCCCAGAATAGAAACTGATATTTATGCTTAACATTTTAATAGTTGTAGATCTGTCATGGTTTTGCCCCAGCTGGCAGCTGAGCACCAAGCAGATGCTGTCTTGGGTGGGGGGAAGGGAAAAAAATCAAAGGCAAACCTCGTGGGTTGGGATAAGGATATTTTACTGGAACAGCAAAGGGAGGACAATAACAGGACTTCATAGCAAAATATACAAAACTGGTTGATCACAGTGCAATTTCTCACTGAACCACACAAGACAGACTGTACAGCTTAGAGCCGTCCTGAAGCCAGACCATCCCCAAACTGCACATCCTGGAGCTGTGTGCTCCTCCCCCACCATCCCCCCTTTATGCTGAGCATGATGCAATTGTCATGGAATACCCTCTTTGGCCAGTTTGGGTCACTTGTCCTGGCTGTGTTCATTCCCAGCTTCCTGAGTGCCCCCTGCCTTCTCATTACCAGGGCTGCATGAAAAGCTGAAAAGTCCTTGACTGCTTGGATGTAGAGATGTAAAAGTTCCTCAGTTTAGCTTTGGAAATACACTTTTTCATTTACTTGTGGAATCCCAATGCTTCAGTTGGATAAAGGAGAATTTAGTCCAACTGAACAAAGTTGTATCTACAGGGACATGGGCAGCTTGGCCAGGATATGCCACAGGTCCATATGCATTGGTGATCATCAGTTTTTCAGGTTACATATCCTTTCATCACTAACTTTGGTAATCTCATCTTGGGATCTAGTTTGAAGAAAAACAAGCACAATGTGCCAAGAGAGAAAGTGAAGAAGTCAGTAGGTCTTTACTGAGTCTGTCTACAATGGCATGCATATCATCTACCTTCTACACAGTGCTTATGTTGGAGCTAGTCTCTAAGCTCTCTTTGAAATCAGAGACAAATTGATACTTTTAGGGATTGATTTGTCTGACTTATTTTAGATATATAGGGCCAGATGAATCAAACCTTAAAATTGTCTGCTTCTCTCCAGTTGTTATATAGGAAGCACATGGCAGTTATCTGACACCCATAATTTCTACACATCTGCAGGAGACACACAAAACTTCCAATTCCTCAGTCTACAGTGGTACAATACAATTATTTTTAACATTTTCTTCAACCTTTCTGAATAAATCCATGAACAGCAGCAGTAGGCTACTAAAGGGTAGCTTTCAGCTCACGTCCAGTCCCCCCATGGTGGCCAGGCAGTGAAAGGCAAGGGCGCAGACCTCAGAGGGATGCGGTTGACGCACAGTGACCCAGGGGGAGCTTGGGTGCCCTCCTCAGCATACAGAAAATGCAGCAGCCGTGGACCCGGTGGGACCTGGGCTTTGCTACAGCTGCACATTTACAGCACGTTAAACCTCTGGCTACTCATCTGCCAAAGGAAACATGAGTGGCCACGGTAGTTTTGTTTTCTTATAGGAAATGAATAAGCACAAAAGGGCCGTGGGATACCCCACATGCTAATGTGGGAGTACTGTCTTATTAAGGACAGAAGAGATCTGAGGAACAGGCAGAGATGTGAAATCTAGTACTCCTGCTTTTTAAAACACGTCAGTAACTCCATCTTCCTCAATCCTTCAGGTTTTTTTCTTCCCCAGAAAGAGAGTAACGTTTAGACTCATTTGGTTTAATATATCTCCCATTTAATAGTACCAGAAGGATCTTAAAATGCTGTATTAATTATAGGCCAGATGTTGCATGCAGTGCCAAGCTAAATTGATAGGTCTGTTCAGGGCTTTAATTGCCGTGCCACAGAGTTTGTAGTCAGCTCTCAGGGGAAGGATAACATGACTGGCAGCTCCATACCACTGAAAGAGAATTTTGACACAGGCAAACAGGGAAAATCTGTATGATTTTAAGAATTATGTTATTTTTTAAAGTCTCTTCTACATGACTTCTGGAAGGATTTACACTTTGGTATCCACGAACTGAACTAGGCATTTCCATTGGGTTCACCTTGATTTGCTGCAATGTGCTCTGTACATTTATTGCCCTTTTTGGGTGCTGTTCAAATGCTATGTTTGTATTTGGTTTATAAAACATACGTGAGATTTTTAAATCTTTCCAAAGAATGCAGACACCCAATTTCCATTCAGATCAATGGGAACTTTGAACCCTGTCCCTTCAGGCGTCATGAAAACCTTCTGAAGCTGCCTTAGACCATTATAACATTGTACAAAAACTTCTTCATTTCAGTATGCTGAATACTTTATTTCTCTCCTGCCAAAAAATCCCAAACAAACCAAAACCCCCCAAAAAACCACCATACTTATTTTGATGATTTCAGTAGCAACATGTTTGTCTTGAATTTGGATATTTATCAATTACACCAAAGCCAAATGAAGGTATTTTGCAAAGGCTAGTGCCCTTTTTTTCATTGAAAAAGAAGAGTATCTTGTTTATATTACAGTCTTCATTCAGTAAACCATAAAATTCAAGCTTTTTTTAGAAGGCACGAATATAAAAATAAGTATATAATGGCATATATATGTTATATATATAATGCACTGGTGGCTAAGAGAGCCAATGGTATCCTGGGATGCATTAGGAAGAGTGTGTCCAGCAAGTCGAAGGAGGTGATCCTCCCCCTCTACTCTGCCTTGGTCAGGCCCCACCTGGAGTACTGTGTCCAGTTCTGGGCTCCCTGGTATAAAAAAGACAGGGA
>VZTU01023054.1:0-23980 GCA_013400835.1 Zapornia atra
CAGGCTGAACACCCCCAGCTCCAAGTCACATTATCCCCAAATCCAACATTGCTTCCCACAGCAAGCAGGAACAACAAGCCAGCTTCTCTCCTGGGCGGAAGAGCACAGCTCTGCCAGAGGCAGCAGAACTGCTGTGAGAAATACCACGGCCCCTGACTTCCACCTGGTGACTCGCTCCCCACAGTACAGGGAATTCCCAGAGATGGAAAGATCTCCAGGCTTTGTTCAATAATTACCCTCTGATAGCAACTTCCCTTCATCTCCCATTTTATTTTGACATGTTTATCATGCTCTTTTGATCTCCACCTTCACAATGACACCTCAGAGAGTCACTTCCAACAACAGATTAAATATTTTGACATCTCCACATGTAGTATCTGCTGTCACTCTGGCTCGGAGACAGATGCAGCATCTCACGTGCTTCAGGGCACAGAAAGCTGATCACCAGCTGAGATCATGAAGACATTTCCTCCTGCAGCAAAGGGCACACACAGCTATGCAAGGAGAATTTGCATCCCATCCTTTGCAGCTCCTGGACCTTGCAACTGCTCCTCACAATGGGTTTTGCCCTCTGGAGTCCAGCCTGGAAGACCAGCATGGATCTCCTCCCACCCAGGGAGGCCCCTTGTTTTAAAACCAAAGGGTAAACGTTGAAGCTGAACTCACCCTGTGGGCTTGAGGGCAATGGGATAACTGTCTCTTAGGATGTCTCTTTTGTACAATACAAAATGTAGCTCATGTGCAGGGTGGCTGCACTTGATCAGGCTGTGGCACTGCTGGAAGCCATGGAAGACCTCACCCATGTGAGTTTTCTCTTCATCTCTGCCATGACCTAGTGTCAGCTCATGTCCTGCAGTTCATGCCTGTGCAAGCCTTCCCAGGTTCCCCCTGCTTAGTGGTGGACTTGGAGGTGTTAGGTTTATGGTTGGACTTGATCTGAAGGGTCTTTTCCAACCTAAATGATTATCTCATTCATTCTTTTCCCCACCAATGTGTGGAGCTTTCAGGCTTTCACACATGCAGCTAAGAGTCCATCAGGAAGGATCTCCCAGGGCACAAGCCATTTCTGTGTGGGCAGCTGAGTGGAGCCTCATTTCTGGGGAACTGCAGCTCTTCATGCCATGGCATGAGCCAAAGGTTCCAGCAAAGGGGACTCAGCCACAATGGCAACACAGATCAGGAAATGGCCAGCAGAAACCCTTCACCTAAGAAGTGCTCAGGTATGGATTAAAGCTAAAGGAAGGAAGGTTGAAATTGGATATTAGGGGGAAGTTTTTTCCAGAGAGAGTGGTGAGGGGCTGGAACAGGCTGCCCAGAGAGGGGGTGGGTGCCCCGTCCCTGGAGGTGTTCAAGGCCAGGTTGGATGGGGCCCTGGGCAACCTTGTGTAGCTCCAGGCCTGGAGGTTGGTGGCCCTGCCTGTGGCAGGGGGGTTGGAGCTCAGTGATCCTTGGGGTCCCTTCCAACCCAGACCAGTCTGTGATTCTATGATCTTGTTTGCACATATTGTAACCACCCTCCTGCTGACCTCCCTCATTTTAGGGGTGGTTTGCTTCAGTGTAGCCTGGGTCTCACATAGTGTCTGCTCAGTGAAGCATTTGAGACCCCCCAGCAAGCAGCACTGCCTTAGTCTAGAAGATGTCTGCAGACCGCAAGGCTGCGTCATCTTTCCATGGCTCTTTGAAGTGTGGAAATCACCTAATTAGTGGGCAATGCAAATGGGAGTTAAGGAGCTTAGAAACCCTGACATTTCAGGTTCAAAAGTGCCTGGGTTTACTGCAGCCCAGCAGGGAAACTGTGTTGCTCTGACGCCAACCGATGGCTTTGGGGATATTATCTCTTCTGAACATTAATACCCATGAGCAAACAAAGGCATGTGGCTGAAGGGGAAAGAGCCCCACCCAAGGAAGGAAGGCAGTCTTCTCTTTATGTGTTTGCACTACAAACTGATTCTAAATTCAGCTTTAGGAAAGGTCAGTTCCCATGCAAGCATCAGCGGGGAGCATCTGTGTCCACAGGAAGGTTTGTGGGTGGTGACATTACTGCCCAGAGGCTGGAAGACCTTGGGCATATGACACAGCAGCAGAGACCTTACAGGGAACAAAAATCTCATTGATTCACAAAGCAAATGCTGTGGCAGTGTGAGCTGTGTGATGCCTTCATGGCATTGGGATGAGTTGTGGCTTCACAATCCCAAGGGCACAAGCACTAAGAAGGGGCAGAGCCAAGCCCCAGCTCCTCACCACCTAACCCAAATGCTCTTTTAACCCATAAGGTGGCAAACAAGTATCTTAGGGACTCCATGAGGCTTTGAAACCCAGTGAAAGGCTTTGCAAAGAAAAATACAGCATGTGACCTCTGGTCCCAGCTGGCCCCAGCCAGTATGATTTCTGCTACTCTTGGTCTTCACTGGTAAAATGAGGTAATTCCAGAATCAGCATGACACAAGCAGCAGGCTACTTGCTTACATGGAAAAATACTTTGTTCCTCATTCTTGCAGACACACATGGCATCATCCTGAGATGTAGAGATCTGGACTGAAGCCCACTGGAGCACACGGTGCCTCTCGTTTCCACAGAAAATGCCCAGGATTTAGAGGGAAGGAGGAACCAGATCCCTGTTTTGAGATTTCAGTGGAGGAGATGGTGCTGCAGGTCTGCTCTGCCAGCATGTGGGCAGGGTGGGAGCAGCCTCTCCTAGGGGCTGCATCCTGCTTTCCCAAACTAGGGAAGCCTAAACAGAGTCCCAGAATCACAGAGCGGGCTGCCAAAAACCGTATCCAGATACATTTTGAGTATCTCCAAGGACAGAGACTCCACAACCTCTCTCTAGGCAACCTGTCCCAGTGTTCAGTCACCCTCACAGTCAACAAGTGTTGTCTGATGTCCAGAGGGACCCTCCCATGTCTCAGTTTGTGCCCACTGCCCCTTGTCCCTTCACTGGGCACCGCTGGGAAGAGCCTGGCTCTGTCCTCTCTGCACCCTCCCTTCAGGGATTTATAGACACTGATGAGACCCCCGGAGCCTTCTCTTCCCCGGGCTGAACAGTCCCAGCTCCCTCAGCCTCCCCTCACAGCAGAGATGCTCCAGTCCCTCCAGCATCGTTGTGGCCCTTTGCTGGACTCCCTCCAGTATGTCTGTGTCTCTGTCATACTGGGGAGCCCAGCACTGGACACTGTGCTCCAGGTGCCCCCCGACAGTGCTGAGCGGAGGGGAAGGATCACCTCCCTCCAGCTGCAGACAATGCTTTGTCTAACACAGCCCAGGACACCACCAGCCACCACTGCAACAGGGGCACCTTGCTGGCTCATGGTCAAACCCAGTGTGAAGCTAATCCTGGGAAGTGCAAGAAGGTACAAGCTGTACAGGAAGTGGTGGAACTGGTCGCTTTGGAGGGAGCAGGGAGGAAACCTTCACATAAAGAAGACATAGCCACGAAGATGTCAAACCTTCCCCTCCTGTAAAGTCTCACCACCCCTCCATCCATCACTCTTTTCTTCTGGTAACACCCTCCACTTGGACCTGGATATTGAGGGGCAGGAAGGGTCCTCCAGGTCCACCTCCAAAGTGGGCACACAAGGCCAGGCAAGACACTTTTGTTCTCAGAAGGACACGATGATGATGATGAGACACCAGATTGCACCTGAATCAACTCAGATCATGGTTGTAGCTGGTGTTTCCCCAGGAGATTTTCACCTCAGAGGGATGGAAGACCCACTGGGACATAAATTTCTGCTGGCAATGCAGGAGTGGGAAAATCAGGTTTGGCCACAGCTACGTGCAGCTAGGTAACTGCCTTCTGCACACCCTCCTTCAGAGACCTCCTAGTCCATCCAGCCTGAACCTCCAAGAATTTGGCTGTTGCTTCTCTCCCCCAGCTCCTGAGGCCAGCTCAAGTTTCTTGTCTGGACGGCTGGGAGTTGATGGGTGGCTGAAGGGTCCCTGGGTGCTTTTGCAGTGCCGGTGGCTCCAGCTGGTCTGCCTGTGCTGGGGAGAGGAAGATGCAACAGTGGCTCTGTTTTGTAATCCAAGGGTGCTCTGGTTTTAATCTGGTTTGGGAAAACCCTGAGGGGTGTCTCTGTAAGGAAAACAGAAAGAGAGCACATCAAGTTGTCAAGGTCAACCGGCTCCTCATGTTTCGAGAAAGGGCTGGGCCTGTGACAGGGCTGGGCCGCAGACAAGGCTCTGCCCGAAATACAAGGCCAAAGCAAGCCTGAGGCAGGCTCCCACAGACCACAAGCACAACCCACACTATTTCCATCGTGCTGTGGGTGAACTGAGGCCAGGGCAGACAAGCTGCATCAGTCACTCACTCTGGCTTCAACCTCTGCCCTACAGCCTGAATGAACAAGGCCCTGGCCACCATTAATGAGCTACGGTCTGGAGGACCCAGAGCTTGGCCAAACTTGGGCCCAACAGCACATGGACATGCCAGCAATGGGGAGGATGGTGGAGCATGGGATCAAGCAAGACCCTCTTCACTACCAGCACAGGTGTGCTGAGAGGTGCATCAGTTCAGTGCTGTTTCTCTTCATTAAAGATGCTGCTGCCCAGGAAGACATGTGCTTACAGCAGTGCAGTACACCCCCATCCAGGCAAGGCACATCATCATGCTTAGAGCAACACGGTGCTCCCACAAGGAGAAACCGTGTAAGGAACACATCTGAGGGGAGTAAATCCTTTGAAAACCAATATGTGTGAAGAAATTGGGGGACATCAGAGGTCACCTGGATCCCAGCCTCCCCACTCCACATCCAGGTGAGATCCTGGCTTGCATCAGCCCCTTCCCTGTCATGCCGTGCTTGCAGTCTCCTGTCAGGGGTTGGGACGCTTCTTCCTGGCCCAAAGGGAGTTTTTGGGTCCCCCAGGAGCTTTCATCCTGCTTGGTTTTGTCCCTTTCCTGCTGCAGTCTAGCCACAAGCCAAGGACATAAGTGAGAAGCTGTGCACACGTACCCACGCCTCTGCAATCCTTTCAAGCACAGGGCTCTGCCCACTGCCTCCAGGCTTCAGCCAGTCAGGAGTATTTGGACAGACCTGTCTTCCTTCCCTGAAACTTACAGAACATCTAGATATGTATCTCAGTGGAATACATTGCCTGTCCCAGCTCAGGGGAATCAGGGAAGGTTGGTTGTTCTGCAAACATCCAGTTTTGCCCCCTCCTAAAATGCAGCATTCTGGGGGGAGGATGGTTTTTTTGCTGGTTTATTTCAGATTTCAGTGATTCTTGTTGCACTTGCAGTCATCATCATACCAACAGTTTGGGGTATTTTATGTCCCCAGGAGAAGGATTCAAAGCTTGACCTCTCCTTTAGCACACACAGACTGTTTCCTTCCCAGATCAGGGGAACTTGCAGGGCCCCTTGTTCCCACCAGCCCTGTATCCCCATATAAACCCTTGGCAAGGGGTAGGCAGGTCTCCTCCTCTGTCCCACAAGCATCCACCTTCTCTCCAGCAACACCAGAGTTTTGAGGCAGCTCATCACACATCAGAGATGCTGTCCACGGGGAGCCCACCCTCTCAGAAAACAGGTCCCAACACATTTTAACCTGTGCCAAGCTTCAAGAGTCTTTTCCTCCACCTGATGTTCAAACAGGAGGGAGGAAGGCGAAGTGTTAAAGAGGTGAAGAATGAGACCTCTGGGACCTCCCACCTGCAGCTTGGAAGGACAAAGAATGAGGGGGCTGAAATCAGATACTGGACCTTTCTGTAATGGAATGGCCCAACACTGCCAAGAAGGTTTCTTTCCACTGTACAGCTACTATAGGGTTGATGACCGGAAAGCTAATTATACCAACATCCTGTTTACCCACCAGCATGGAACAGGAGCTCAGATATACTTGAGCTGTGAGGGCAGCCTCTGCTCCAACAGCACGAAGGAAAAATCTCAGACACATGTCTTCTGGGTCATTTTGTTCTACAGGTGGACTGCCACCTGCTCCCACTGCCCCAAACCGTGTCAGTTTGCCTGGAGAGGGGTCTGGGGAAGCCAACCACACAATGCCTGTCTTGTTCAGTTCCCACTCAGAGCAGCTCAGAGAGCTGGGAAGGTGCTTACCCTGCTCTTGCCGGAGCGCGTGGGGTTTATTTAAATCACTCTGGGTTCCTGCTAACCCTGCAGCAAGCCCCAGCCCAGAGCCTGGGATGGACCTCTCCCTGGGAACACCCTGACCAAGTAAAAACCACCCAGCAAGTCAGGGCACCTTGCCTCAGTTTCCCTCTCTGTCAGAGCTATATCCAACAGACCAGGGCCTTTTCCCCATGCCCTCCCTGTCCAAGAGCTAAGACAGTACTACAAGGGTGTGCCTGCACCGGAGTCCTGTGTGGGCACTGTGATGGGGCCTGGCTGAGACTGCCTTTTCCACTGAAAAATCATAGAATCCCAGACTGGTCTGGGTTGGAAGGGACCCCAAGGATCATAGAGCTCCAACCCCCCTGACACAGGCAGGGACACCAACCTCCAGGCCTGGAGCTACACAAGGTTGCCCAGGGCCCCATCCAACCTGGCCTTGAACACCTCCAGGGATGGGGCATCCACCCCCTCCCTGGGCAGCCTGTTCCAGCCCCTCACCACTCTCTCTGTAAAAAACTTCCCCCTAATATCTAATTTAAACCTTCTTTCCTTTNTCCCTTCAGGGACTGGCAGGCTGCAATGAGGTCCCCCCGCAGCCTTCTCTTCTCCAGGCTGATCCAGCCCAGCTCCCTCAGCCTCTCTTTGTAGGGCAGCTGCTCCAGCCCTCTGATCATCTTCGTGGCTCCTCTGACCCCTCTCCAACAGTTCCACATCTTTCTTGTATTGGGGCCCCAGCTCTGGACACAGGACTCCAGCTGGGGCCTCACAGGGCAGAGCAGAGAGGGACAATCCCCTCCCTGTCCCTGCTGTCCCTGCTGGCCACCAGATTTGAGTGGCCAGGAGAACTTGTGAATTTGGCAAATTGCTCTGTCCAGATTGGGAAAAAAAAAAGAAAAAAAAGGAAAAAAACCCCACAGAAAAGTTGAGGGGTTTGTTCAGAAAAGTCAACATCTGCCACAGCTTATTCACACCAGCCACACTAAATCAAAACAGAGTTAATGCTGGGAACAAAATCAAAACAACTCTTGTTTTGGGTCAGGTTTCCTTTTTTTTAGTTCCCCAGCCTCTCTTTTCAGTGGAGGGGGTCCTGTTTGTTGACTTTGTCTGACTCAGCCCCAAAATTCCCTTTGATTTTTCAGTGCAAGGTGAAGGTGAAAGGTGGTTATTTGCACAGCTGCCTGCACACCCGCTGCAGAGCACAAGCCCCTCGTGTTGGAGGGTGTAGGGACAGCCCCTTAGCGTCAACCCAAAACTGCCACATGAGAGGTCCTCTGAGAGGTGCAGGAGGGATGGCCACAGCATGTCTCAGCCTTTCCCTTGTCTGCCAGCACACCCAAGAGACCCACAGCACCATGCAAAGACAGGAGCATGGTGGATTTGTGGAATCACTTCATGGTTTGAGTTGGAAGGGACCTCTAAAGGTCATCTAATCCTGCAGTAAGCAGAGACATCTTCAACTAGGTCAGGATGCTCAGAGCCCCATCCATCCTGACCTTGAATGTTTTCAGGGATGGGGCATCTACCACTTCTCTGTGCAACCTACTGCAGGTTGTTCTGCACCCTCTTCTACATGCCACAAAAGCCACCAGAAAACAGCAATTCAGCTAAATGCTTCAGAAATAATTATGGAGCAAATTTAATGAAGAGCTTTGTGAGCAACATAGCAGCAGGATCATGGTTCCTGCTGGCCAAGGCCTGGGAAGACACGAGCCCCATCTAGGCACAGGGGTAGAGAATTAGTGTGGAGAGCTCCAAACCTCTCACACCTGAGAGCAAAGGGGCTGGAACGAGTCCAGTTTCTCCTCTTCCAACTCTGCATAGAAATGCAGTCCCATCCTGTGGGAGAGAGCATGGTAAGGAGGAGCCATCATCCTATGGCCAATCAATGTCAACATCAAGTTTAACACAGACCCAGGCTCTTTAGGTGCCCCACCTGCCACTCAGCTCGGGGTGCAGGAAGAGAAGGGGATGGAGGGTTTATCTGTGACCTCTCTGGTTCACAGTCTCTGCCCCATCTCCACAAAGGCAGTGGTGGTGGATTTTGAGGGTTCACAATTTGGGGGTTATGTCCAGCAAAGGAAGATCTTTTAAAATGTGCTGGCTGAGTCGATGGACCTCTTGGGAAAGGCAAAGTGGACAACTGAGACTTCATGTATGTCCTAGAGGTGCCACCCCATAGCTGAGCAGTCCCAGCATGGGAAGCAAAATGTTTTTATAGGGTAAAAAGAGGAGATAAAATGAAGAACCAGATGCCCTACTGAGGGCCACATGTTCTGTACTCAAGCTGGCACAGCATTACAGTCCTATCCTACCACTCCAGGACATGGATTAGGACACCAGGGTTTGGGTGAATTGTGTCAGAGTTCAGTTATGTAGGATTGGGATTGGGATATCCCACCTGCCTCTAGCTGCTGTTCCAGAAGACCCCAGTGTCTTGGAGGTCCTCTGCTAGATCTACAAGCCACACAGGGATGTCCCAGGTGCCCAGGGCACTGCCCCAGTGAGCAACGTTGCTTTTCCTGGGTTGAACCTTAGGGAGAGTGCACTGCATCTGTAGAATTCACACATTACAGACTTCTCTGGGACTGAAAAGGAATCTCAGGAAGATGCAAAGAGCTTTGGGGCAGCTGCATCCAGCCCTTTATCCAGCATAGGGAAGGCACAGCCTTGCTCTGCCAGGAGGCTGCAACGGGCACGTGGCCAACGGAGGCAAGTTTGCTGCCAGCCAAGGATGGGAGCTGCTCAAGGACAGAGCCCCATCCTTGGCAAGTACTGCTGGTACAACAGTGAAGGCAAGGACCTTCTCCACCCTCCAACTTTCAGGGCCCCCCCTGATGCATGAGGAATGAAAACAGCTGGAAGTTTCCCTCCCCACCCAAAAGGGGCAAAATGTTTTAACTGTTTTTTTCTCCTAATCTCAGTCTTGCAAAATGCTGAACTATTTTAGCTGAAACTTTCCAGAAACATTTCAGCCTGGGGGCAGCCAGCCAGCCTGGAGAAAAAGTAGAGTCTGGCAGAGTTATCAGGAATTAAAGGCAAAGTTTTATAATAATAGGGAACAAGGAGCATGTTAATGATAGATACCAGGTCTGGAACAGAGCTGCCCTGGGGTACCAGAAAGGAGTGAGTTATGGATGGATTCATGGATGGATGGATGGATGGGCAGATGGATGGAACAAAGTGTTAAAAAAAGAAAGAAGCTTGTTCCCCACTCAGGACAAAGCACAGGGTACTCTCCACAGCCTCCAGATAAAGCCCTAGGAGCAGAACCAAAGTAAGTGGAGGTCCTCTCAGACCCTTCTCCAGAGACATCAGACACATGTTTGGGCTGCCCTTCACAGCTGCCCCACAGCCCGTGGTGCTGGTGTCATAGGTTGTCATCTGTTGGAGAAGGAAAGAGGGTATGCAAACTAACCCATTCCATTTACCACCAATATCTGCAGAAGCTCTTAGCCTTCTCCAGACCACGAGTAGCTCCTGGAGCATCAGTCTGCCTAGACATGATGCTGCATGTAGAATGACAGGGAAATCATGCCTGGATCATGGAAGGTGGCACCTTCCTGAAATAAGAGCAATGCTTTGGGATGTAGCAAAGGGACAGTGCTACAGCACTGCACAAATAAAGCTCTGCATGGGCAGCTTGCTTCAAAGGCACAGAGAGTCCTCTGAGCCCTGGGAAAAGCAGGGCTATGACTGACAGGCCCCCAGTGTGGGTTAAAACCACCAAAGCCTCCCCAGGATGTAGTCCCAAACTGCAAAGACTGACCTGATGGAAACCTCATTGCAGAGGTCTGGTTTGCTCACGGCAGAGCTGGTGCTCAGTGGGAAGTGCAGCTAGAGACTGTAATCCAGCCAGAGACAGCTGGAGGGTAGCAGATTTCCATCGAAGCCACGAAACGTCAGAACTGCAGAGACAGGAAAAGCTGGGAACAATCTGAAAGCCTGCTTTCCCCAACAACAGTTAGGATCAGCAGGATGGACAGACCAGCATGTACAGACCTCAGGGACACCAACTTAGGAACTTTCAGATTGTTAGAATATCTTGTTTGGGTTTGGGGTTATTTTTTATCTGTCTTCTTGATTTTGAACCACCAGATCCTATCTTTTGAGCCTCCTCTACACAGCTGAATGGACCAGATATTTTTCTTGCATGAAGGTCTATTCCTCTGAACACTCACACAACTCAGGGAGTAAGAAAAAGCACTGGAGATAGCAGCCAACATCATCTATATCCCTGGAGTATTTTTCTTAATTAGTTTCTATAATAACTTTTCTATTAATTGATTTTATTGCTGAGGTCCTTGAGAAGGGCAGCCAGGCTGGGGAAGGGGCTGGAGGGCAAATCCTCTGAGGAGCAGCTGAGGGAGCTGGGGATGTTTAGTCTGGAGAAGAGGAGGCTGAGGGGAGACCTTCTCACCACCTACAACTACCTGAAGGGAGGTTGTGGAGAGGTGGGTGATGGTCTCTTCAGCCAGGGGACAGGAGATGGGACAAGGGGGAATGGCAAGAAGCTGTGCCAGGGCAGGGGCAGGTCAGATATTAGAAACAAATCTTTCACTGAAAGAGTTGTCAGGCCTGGAACAGGCTGCCCAGGGAGGGGCTGAGTCACCTTCCCTGGGTGTGTTTAAAAAAGGGTAGATGAGGTACTTAGGGATGTGGTCTAGCTTAGGATGGGAATGGTTGGACTTGATGACCTTAAAGCTCTTTTCCAACCTTGTGACTCTGTGATTCTGTGATTCTGTGGTTCCTAAGCTGTCCTGTCATGGACCAGGATAATTTTGTGCAAGATAGAATGCATCAGGATCAGTCTCCCATCCCTCCTTCCCCCAATTCATGTCTCCCTCTCCATCGGTGCCTGAGCAGAGGGTGGGTCTGTGGCAGTTAGGACAAGCTGTGTCCATCGCTGCGGGAAATCCTGCCACCAGAAAGGGTCACACTGGGAAGAGGATGGCAGGCTGGGCAAACAGGGCTCTCAGGATTCCAAGCACAAGTCCTGTGCTAGCCACATTTCAGGCTCTGTGATGCTCATATCCCCACCAGGGTTTGATGAGATTTAGCTCAGGGCCTGGCTCCATTTTGGGTACTTAAAAAAAAACCCAACCCAACAATAAAACTACAGTAAGATTTATTTGCTTCCAAATTCCCTCCTGCAGAAATCTGTCTTCCATCCCCTTGCTCCTGCCACACAGCTCCTCGTTCTAGACAGTGTGTGGGAAATCATCTGCATAAATGGAGTGAGTACCTGGCCCCCAAATCCACCTCCACCTTGAAGAGCCAGGCCCAAGACATGTATCCCACAGATTAGTTTGGTGTCATAGAATCATAGAATCATAGACTGGGCTAGGTTGGAAGGGACCCCACGGATCACAGAGCTCCAACCCACCTGACACAGGCAGGGACACCAACCTCCAGGCCTGGAGCTACACAAGGTTGCCCAGGACCCCATCCAACCTGGCCTTGAACACCTCCAGGGACGGGGCATCCACCCCCTCTCTGGGCAGCCTGTTCCAGCCCCTCACCACTCTCTCTGGAAAAAACTTCCCCCTAATATCTAATCTAAACCTTCCTTCCTTTAGCTTTAATCCATCCCCCCTTGTCCTGCCATTATCTACCTTTTTAAAAAGCTGATTCCCCTCCTGTTTCTCTGCTCCCTTCAGGGACTGGCAGGCTGCAATGAGGTCCCCCCGCAGCCTTCTCTTCTCCAGGCTGAACCAGACCAGCTCCCTCAGCCTCTCTTTGTAGGGCAGCTGCTCCAGCCCTCTGATCATCCTGGTGGCTCCTCTGACCCCTCTCCAACAGTTCCACATCTTTCTTGTATTGGGGCCCCAGCTCTGGACACAGGACTCCAGCTGGGGCCTCATGAGGGCAGAGCAGAGGGGGACAACCCCCTCCCTGACCCTGCTGCCACCCCTCTGCTGATGGAGCCCAGGATCCCATTGGCCTTGGAGCTGCAAGAGCCACTGCTGGCTCATGTTAAGTCTCTCATCCACCAAAGGTATCGGTCTGGATACAGAGACCCACCCACGGTGAAGTTGCGGTTTGGGTCTCACTCCAGAGCCCGTGGGGATGGTGACGGGGTAAATGTAGTGGCATGGCCTTCACGCTTCGGTTCTGCCACAGCCCCATTTCTCTTGTACCAGGAGAACGTGCCAGACCCCGGGCAAAGCGTCACTGAAAAAGCAGCAAGCTTTACAGACAGGTTCCCAGAGCCTGGGAGGGTGGGCACTGTGCCACCCACGGGCAGGAAGAGCGGCCCCTGGCCTCTGTGCCCACGGGGGAAGGGAGACGGGGTGCCTCCGTGGAGGACAAGGCCCGCAGGCTCTGGAGGCACCGCTGCGCTTCTAGAGGCAGCCACTAGAGGATGGCAGTGTCCTAGGCCGCCCGCTGGAAGAAGCCGAGGCCCAGCTCTGGGAGCTGGCTGCACGGGGAATCCCGTCAGCGACCAAGCCACCCAAAATACCCGCCTTGCATCACTCAAATCACTTGGATTTGAGTCCAAATCGCAGCCTGAAAATCCCCAGCCCCTCGGCTCCCCTCACATCCCACGCAAAGACAGCCCCTTTGGGGACTGGTAATTGAGGTTGTACAGGGGTTCAGCCCACACACGCTCCCTGGTCCCCTCAGGACACGGGGCTGTGGGTGTTTTGCTGGGTTACCTGGTGCATTTCCAGATGTTACTGTCCACCACCACCATCCCACCACCTTCACCCAGTTTTTGTGACCACAGGATGGTCAGCACCCTGCCATCAGAGAATCCCTGCAGCCTCCACAGCTGTCTCACATCCACCATCAGGTGGTTTGGCCAGAGCTGTGTCCTTCTGGGCTCTCCATGGGGCCATGATTTCCAGCAGAAAGCAGGGAGCCTGATGAGCTCAGGAGACAGAGGCATCCTGGCACCTCAACACCAGCATCCCCCCAGCACGCTTTGCAGGAGGCTTTCAAGGCAAACATGTCTGGGAATGATGAATGCCAAAGTAAAATCCTAATTATGCCAAAAAAGTCCTGCTTGAGCCACATTTTCAAGAAAATATTCCTCCTCATAAAAGGAGGAAACATAAAAGCATTGCAGAACGAGATTACCTTTGAACAATGACTCATTGGGGAATAAAATAGCATCAGTTGTTTCAGATCATGCTCATGAGTGTGATCAAACCTGAGGCTCTGCGTGCCTTATTCGTGGGTATGTATCACCCTGCAGCAGCCACGGAGCCCGAGGGATTCACCAGGAGCTGACCTCTCCTCTCCCTGGGGTTGAGTTCTGCCCAGCGTTGCAAGCCTTTTGCTCCAAGCAGAGTAGAAAATGTTCAGTTTCTGGTGGGTTTGAGCAAAGCAACCAGGATAGTCCTCCTAAGACATTGGGAGACATTAATTATTTCAATACAATATGCAAATAGATCTCAGTATGCTAATACATAAAATTTGCTCGTTCCTGCTTTAAAGTGAATATTGGCAGCTATGATGACCTCTTCCCCCAGCTGGGGGACAGCTGTGGTTTCCCCTTCCTTCCCACCAAGAAGACATCCCAGTCAGCCCAGTGAATCTCTTGGGCTGGCCCTAGTACACCAAGACTTCTCTTGGAGTGGGGAGCCCCAAATGGGATGTGGTCTCCAGATATGCCCCTGTAGTGATCCTGCATCCTGCTATGCAGGCATCAAGCCTGTCCCAGTATGTGGCATTTTGCCTTTGGTGAACTTCAGGAGGGTCCTGTTAGCCCCTCTCTCCATCCCGCTGAATGCGGTGTCACTCACAAAACGCAGTGACCCACCACTGGCTCTGGGAATCCCCATGGCAAACCTCAGGAGACTGGGGGGAAAAGAAGGAATAAAGCCCCACACGTGTTGGTGACACTTTGCTTTGGCCATCTGCACCAGTTGTTGGGTGCTTTGGAGGGCCAGAGGGGCACAGTGATACCTCACCCTTCCCAGCCCCAGGGAGGGGCACCCATGGCACAGTGTCCACCCACAGCGTCCCCAAAACGCTTTCCTGCTGCTAATTAAAGCCTCTTGACGTGGGTATTTTGATGCCAAGTGGTTGCATAACACCGAAGGGTGTCCAGGGCTCCGCGCTGCGTCAAGGGCAGGGATGGAAATAGATCCCCCAAATCCCAGCTCCCTGCTCACCTCCTCCCTCCTCATGGTCATGCCAGTGGCCTCCAGCCTGGCACAGCTACAGGAGGGACGGACGGAGCTGCTGGCGCTGGGGAAGAGATGGTCCCCCTCCAAAATAAAGGGACAGGCGGTAGCAGAAGCAGTACAGATCAGCATGGCTGATGTCCCACCCTGTGGTGGCCTTCAGAGGTGGACCTCACCTTGATGTCCCTTGGCACCTTCATACAGACCATCTAAACCCAGCATACACACCCCTTTTCTCTCTGGTAGGGACTTTTACGAGGTGTCTCAGCTTTCTCCACCCAAACAGAGTTATAAAAAGATACAGAAAGACCTGAGGTTCATCCAGCAAATTCCATCCAGCGAGAAGAGTAGGTTTGCACAAGAGATCAGGTTGAAGTTTCAGAGCTGGAGCCAAGCCCAGCTGAGTCAAAGCTCCCTACCTGCTTGCCAGCTGGATGTGATGCACCTCAGTTTTACAGGAAAGGCATCCAGCCAAGAGGCGTATGAAGCATTGCCCAGGTCAGCTGCTCTTCACCCATGCATGAAACAGGGCATGGGCTGCATGAATGCTGCAGGACCAGCCTCCTCCACAGATTGTACATAATCCCAAAGATGCTCATCTTAAAAATTCCCACTAGCCCATGGGAAAGCCCTTGCCTGGCAGGGCATCAGGCTGAAGAGCATCTTCTGGAGCTCCCCAAGGAGGGTGCCTCTTCTGTAGCACCCAGGTTCAGGATGGACTTTGGCCAACTGCCAAGCACAGTTACCCAACTCAGCTGCCAAAAAAAGTCTGAGGACATATGACAGGTTTTCTGGGTCAAGCCAGCAAGACTGGCCACTCCCAAGGCCTCAGGACAACTTTGTGTTGAGATGCAGGTCTCCCAGCCCTGCTCTGCAGAGGTAATAATCCTCTTTGGTCCAAGCCACAGCTCTGACTTTCAGTTCTCGAATTTTTGGGAAGCTGCAATATGTTTCCCAGGGACTCTGGCTCTCTCCTCTCCATGTGATGGTGTCCCACAAATTTCCACACATCCATGGGAGGTATCAATCTTTTCTCCCTCTATTCCCAAGGGCAACATGAAAGGCCTTCACTTGGTCCCCTGACAGGGACATTATGAAGCCGGATGTCTCTGGGGAGAACGGGTCACCCCAGCAGGATGTGCCTCAGTTTCCCCATCTATCAAAAGGGGATTAGTTCATTTCCAGGATGTCATTAGGCTCAGAAATAAACATCGCTGGGGCAGGACCGAGCATCACACAGGCAACAGCTTATCTGGGCTGCTCCCAGCACTGCCCAGGAAGAGGAGATCCAGTGAAGCCTTGCCTCCCCAATTAGCCTGGTGGCAGGCAGGGATGTCACGGGGGTTGACACGTGGCATGCAAGGTTTCCCTATGCCCAGAAATTACTCCAATTGCTGAGCCCTTGTTCTTCCAGTCTCCCCATCTATCCAGAGGGTAAATGCAGAGAGGGTTTGTAGGGAGACTTCCGCTGCCACATCTGCCCTACAAGACCTGCCACACCTGCCACCCGCACATCAAGGTGGGAGGAGAGGTGGAGCCTTTTTTGGCACAACTGCCACTTTGTGATGGTGCTTCTGGGCTTGGGTTTCTCCTGCCAGAGAAGTGTTTGCAGGGGGATTTCATAGCAGAGATGAGAAAAACACCTGAATCATCCCTCCATCACCCAACCTCTGAAGCCCCAAGCCCGCCCAAGAGCAAGAAAATCCCTCTGAAGGGCTTTCATCCACACTGTACACCTGGGGAAACTGAGGCACGGGGATGCAGCTCAGCCAGAGAGCTCCCAGCCAGTGTTTCTCTACAAGCATTGGAGGATTTCGGGGTGCAGTCAGGCTGTTGCATCTTCTCACTTTCTTGGCCCACGCGGTGCAGAGAGAGGGATGCCTACCTCCCCTCCTTCCTTGCACAACCACCTTAACTATGGCTTCAGCAGAGAATCCCACCTCTCCCTCCCCATCCACCATTTCCACCTGGGTCATTGCAGGCTGATTTACTGCCATGTGAGCGGCTGTAATCCCCGGCGGGGAGCTAACCTTCTCCCGTTACAGGGCCCGGGTGGCTCAGAGGAGATGGCTTGGGATCATTTCCCATCGTGTTGGGTAATGAGATGTCTGGGTTTCTCTCCCTGGGCTCATGTTGCAAAGCCAGCTTCTCACCAGCATCCTGCACCCAAACCCAGAAATTCCCCAATGTGACTGTGATGCCAACCTCACAAAAACCAATCCACTCCCCTCCATGGCTAGTCAGGACCAGGGAGGCCTTGCAGGAGCATCGTAGCTGTTGTCTGCAGGTGATATAGCAAGTCCCTTGTCACCCTGGCTTGGCACAGGGGGGTGATGACAGTGCTGGGAGCTGCTAACCCCCCTCAGGGCTAAAGGCAGACCCAGAAATTCAGCTCAGGAGGTTGGGGGACCAGCATAACACCGTGCTTGCAGGCTGCTTTGGTGCCTAGGTCCATGGAAGAGGTTAGAAATGGCCTGTGGGAAGGATTCCCTGAGCCAGCAAGCCCCCAGCTCCCTCCTCATGCACCAGGAGGTGCTCAGGGCAGGAACTGCATTTTCCTATAAACAGGAGCAATGTTTCCCATGAGCACAAGGCAAACAGTTCTGAGACACACACCCCCCCCCCAAAAAAAAACCCAACCCTTGGAGGGACGAGCGTTGGAGGAAGGATTAGAGAAGAGCCATTTTGGGTGGCCTCTGATGACGATGCATACAGCATCTCCTTCTCCCCACTCTCCAGGCCGGGCTCAGCTGGCTCCATGGGAAGGCTGTGCTGGCTGCCTGTGTTTGGCGTGGGATGCTATCAGGAGCCACGGCTCTGCCTGTACTTGCAGGGGGAAAATGTGCAGTCGGTAGGAAGGGTGGGGACTTTCCTTGCTCCTGATGAAAGGCAGCTGCAGAGGAGCAGCATCTGCCTCTCAGCAGCACGGGAGAGCGGGACTTTGATGACCCCTTTGCCAGATTTTTGCTGATGTAGAAGGGGGAAGTTAATTGCCCCCCATGCCAGCTTGGGGCTGGAGGGTAGCCATGAGAGGGGGGCTGGGGGAGTCATTTCTTGCAGAGGCTCCAGGGGATCCATTCTCCTCTTTTTGTTTTTCTTTTTAAAAATTTAATTTGGGATAGAAATTAGTCATTCTGCACATGCATTTGCTTCCTCCACACAGGACCCACTCTTCAAATGGAACAGGAGGGTCACCAAGAGTGTGCTGGGTCCCAAGTTCAGTGTTCTCAGCTCCAGAAGCATTAGGCAACCACGACTCTGGTCATCCCATCTGCTGGATGCTGCAGTGGTCACTCCGCACGCCCAGAGAACCTTGACATTGTCCATGGCACAAGCTCCCCTTGTATTCACAGAATCACAGAGTCACAAGGTTGGAAAAGACCTTTAAGATCATCAAGTCCAACCATTCCCATCCTAAGCTAAACCACATCCCTGAGTACCTCATCTACCCTTTTTTAAACACATCCAGGGAAGGTGACTCAGCCCCTCCCTGGGCAGCCTGTTCCAGGCCCCAACAACTCTTTCAGTGAAAGATTTGTTTCTAATATCTGACCTGCCCCTGCCCTGGCACAGCTTCTTGCCATCTCCCCTTGTCCCATCTCCTGTCCCCTGGCTGAAGAGTCCATCGCCCACCTCTCCACAACCTCCCTTCAGGTAGTTGTAGGTGGTGAGAAGGTCTCCCCTCAGCCTCCTCTTCTCCAGACTAAACACCCCCAGCTCCCTCAGCTGCTCCTCATAGGATTTGCCCTCCAGCCCCTTCCCCAGCCTGGCTGCCCTTCTCTGGACTCGCTCCAGGACCTCAGTGTCCTTCTTATGGTGAGGAGCCTCCCAGATACTGCCATCCCTTGCCCAAGGCAGCATCCCCATCACCTGTTGACCTGCCATGGGACAGGGGTCATCCCACACCCCTGCCCACCTGCATCCCCACTGACTTCCTACACCACAAGCCAGGGAGCACCCCATCACTTCCACGCCAAATGAAACCTCTCCAATTTCAATCATCCCCATGCAAAGCTGTCCCCAGCTTTACCCAGAACCTCCTCTCCCAGCAGATTCTGCTACAACTTTTTTCCCAGCCTAATTTTAAAGCAAGCCTAGCTGATGAGGTGTGGTCTGAAACTGAGGCATCACCACAAGGATCTGAGGAAGGGACACTGTATCATAAAGATGCTTGGGCACTCTGCTCCTCTCCTCCTGCTTTGGTTGCAAGATTTCTATTTCTAGAAGAAAAAAAAAATCCAAAACCCAAAGTGCCCTCAAAACCCTTGGGGTGGTGATGGATTTGGGGCCACCACTCCACCTCAAAGCTAAATTAATGTGCTAGAGGGAAGCAGCTGCTCCTGTTAAGGTGGGAATGACCTTCTCTTTCCAACTAAGCTGCTTGGAGGGCTCTCAAATCCCTGGAGCTGCTGAATCTCAGCAGAGATGGGAGGGCAAAGGTGTGATGGATCTTGGGAGCTGCAAACTCCAGCACCCACATAGACTTATGATCAGATGTGCCCCAAAAATCTGCCTGGGATGGATCCTGTCTGCAGCCCTCAGCACTCCTGGATGGGATGCAAAATCCTGACCAATTCCCTGGCAGAGCTTCAGGCAGAGACAGCATGTGAGCGTGCACGGGACTGTCTGGGTCTGCAAAGGGCAGTATGGACCCGTTCCTATTTGGGAGCATTCCTGTCTCTTTATGGCTGATGTTCTCCAGATGTTTTGCATTGCAGCATCATGTGGAAACCCACTGGCCCTTGCAGCTGGATCCCACTCAGCCCTCCAGGGCAGAGAGGAGGAGGAGGGTGGTTACATCCCTGCATGCATAGCATTTATTATATGTAAAGCGCATTTAAAACAACACTGGGGCTGAACCACTGCTGCCTACTCCAGTGCTCACTCCTACTTTTGATCACTTTTTCCCAAGGAAACACCCCGTGTGGGATCACCCCCTCTCCTCCAGGCTGTTAAATGCTGTTAAACAGAAAGATACGGATACAACCTCTGGCTCAGGAAGTCCCGAAGCAGCAAATTGCCGGAAACTTAAGAGAGTATAATGTGGAAAGCATTACCCTGGCTTGGCCCTCGCCCTGCATTCCTCCCGAGCAGCTCCCCTTGGTCCCAGCCAGTGGATGGATACTAGCAGAGAGGGACTGTGGCTCTGAGCCAGGAAGATCTCTCATCCCACCTTGCGTGTGTGTCCCTTGCCCATCCTCTCCAGTTCCAGTGGATTTTGTTGAATAGTGGAGGTTGCAACCAAAGACCTGGCTGGTTTCACTCCCTGCCTGTATCTTCTGTGGGTGGGATGAGCTCTTGGCACACTCCTAAGGGAAAAGGGTGAATCTGGTTCCCCTCCTTTGGCTCTGAGTGCTGGTTTTGTCCCTGTAGCCAATAATGTGGCAGTTCTTGGCTTGTTCCGTGTTGGCCAAACCCCGTCCCTGAGGGACACGGTGGGTCCCCAGCCATGGCACACATCCGTGATGGCCCCAGCAGCCCCAGTGCCCCCAGGCATCTCGTTTCCCTGCACGAGTCACTGTGCAGCCCCTGCAGCACACACTGTCTCAGACAAACCAGTTCCTCCTCTGTTTAGGGAACTTTCATTTACTATTTATAGATCAGTTGTGTTTCCTTTCCATAGGCATCGCTCCCCCCACCCTTCCCGACCCCCATCCCTCTTCAGTCCGTAGGTCACCACGGTGTGCTGGGGTGCCCCAGGCACCCAGCCTGGAGAGATGTGACTGTGGAGGCTTTGCCCTGCTTGCCCATCCACGTGCTGGTGCCAGACCCCACACAGGACAAGGGCACACAGAGATGATGAAAGCATTTTTCTCAGAGCAGAAGGGTGCAGGAGGAGCCCCACACTATTAGTGGGGTGAGGGAGGGTCTGGCTGCCCGATGGCAATTCCCAAGCACTTCCTCCCATCTCAGGAAAGTGCCAGCTCCAGAAGATGGCACTTGGAAAGCTTTCCTGACCTCAGTGGTAGGAAAAAACCTGTGGCATTCATCTCTCCACCCTGAGCGGGCTGAGTCCAGCTCTGGGCCATGCCAGACATCCCAACCTGGCAGGGCTGGGCACTCACCGCAGGATCAGTGCCTGCCTGTAGCTCTGAGCCCCACAGCCATGCCTCCCCCAGCCAAAGCTTTCAGGATTGCCCAGCGATGTCCAGGTTGATTATTTTTCCCTGACATGTTTTTCAGCATGGTCTGGGCCAGAGCAAGAGGATGAGGAGGATGAGGAGGATAAGGCTGTGTTATGCCACCTCCAAGCACCTGGAAATGGGCCCAACCCCACATACTTCCCAACACGGATGTGAGTGTGATTACACAAATTCCCCTTTCTTATCTGGACTGGCAGGATCCTCTGCTGCTGCTGAGACCCACAGAGAGGAAGAGCTGTGGGGTTTGGGTTGCCACCCAGGAGCAATACCTGCTCCACTCCTTAAGCTGGACGTGATGCTCAGAGCAAGATCACCCTGGGTGGGTGTAAGGACCAAGGTCCTGGGTCACCTTTGGGTAGGTCCTGCAGAAAGCCGCGTTGCTCTTTGACTCACAAAGCCATTCATGAGTCAAAGCTGCCAGGTAATCGCTTCCTGCTACAAGGAAGAGGAAGAGCCTACCCCGCTCCACCCTGCTCCACATCAGCCTGGCAAGGGGCAAAATCAAAGTCCTGCTGACGCTGTCAAAGCTGTGAAGAAGAGGCCTGAGAAAACAATCCTGCACCCCAAGCGTGGAGCAAGGCCTGTGCTACCGGCTGAACAAGGCCGCAGCAGCGGGGAGGGAGGGAGGGAGGGAGGTTCCCCACATCCCGTTTTGGAGGCAGACAGGATGGGCTTGCTATGCACCTCTGAACTCCACCAACATGTGTCCTTTCCTGGCCATGTTCCCTCTTGGATCAGTGGGCAAGGGCATCCCCTAGACCTGGAGTGAAAGGAGGGAGAAAGGGAGGGAAGGAGTGGGGACAACAAATGGTCATGGTGGATCTAGAAGGTAAAAAAAGGGCAATCAAAGGGTTTCTCTCCCCACCACCACCTTGCTGGTTTTCTTCCCAAAAGAGAAAATTACACCCAACCCTGCTGAGGTCAGTGTTCCCCTGCCTGATAGGCAGATTCTGGATTTTCTGCTCAAATGAGGACCCTTGGGCAGTGATAAACTGGGTCTCAGCATTTACTTTCAGAGGGCTTGAAAGCACCAGAAGTGGAGGTACCTCACTGGGTTCAGGTCCACCAGGCCTATGGAGCAGACCATGTCTTTCCGTGGGCTGTACAGGTGGATGAAGGTCTAAATCACCACCAAGAACCCAAAGTTCTGCCACCACCCACAAGCAAGGCTGAAATGCAATTGGAAAAGAGCTTGCCCCTGTCCCACAGCCCAGTCATGATCCATCCAAGGCAACCTTAGAGAGGCAGGAGATCCTCACAAGAAGCAGATGGTTCCCTGGCTGCTGCCATCCACCCACTTCCCAGGGACACACAGCTCGCATCCCTGGTACCCCACATGTCTTGGGGTGACAGGACATCTGAGGTGGCATTCAAGGTCCAGTGCCACCTGAACTCAGGACTGGGCTAGGAAGACAGCTTTGCACCTCGCTTGGTTCATGTGCCATGAGAAGAGCGTCCCAAAGATGAGCTGCTCCTCCTTAACCCTATCTGCTTCCTCCCCAAAACCAGAATAAAGACTTTGGGATATCTCTATGGGCTGGATCAGTGCAGAGGAACATCATGTGTGTTGCAAGAGGAGCAGAAGCCCCCCTGCTTCTGCACCTCCTACTTTATGTATTTTTCCAGAGGGGGCTATGCTTGTGCAGCCCAAAAGCAGCTTTGCAATGGGATGGAAGAAGGTGCTGGAGGTCCACCACCTGACCCACAAGCCCTCCTACAACTAAGGAGACATGATTGTCACAAAGCAAAACCCTCCCAGAGAGAAATAAGAGGAGAAAGGAGACACCTTCCACCTTCCCAACGAGGCAGACCCACCCTCCCTTGCCACCCCATCTCCCTGACATAAGGTCCGTGCTAGATCACAGCCGCCTTCGCTCACTGAGTAGGAAAAACTGGATCTTCTCATCCATTGAGCAGAGTGCTACTAGCAGAGTGCATGGAGCAGGGAGAAAGCGAACAGTGTGGTTTCCTCTGTGGTTAGGGTGCTGATTCAGAGCTTGGAGATGCGTCCCTGCTCCCCCAGACGAGACCTTTTTGGGTGCTTCTGTCACATGAGCCTCACATTGCCAGCCCATGGGCAGGACACTGCTCATTCAATTCTTCCCCTCCCACCAAAGGGACTTTCTTGGCCACGTCCTCCCCCACAGAGGTAGCAGCACTTCCCAAAGGGAAAATGGAGGCAGGGAACCACTTGCTATACCAGGAGACAGAGCCTGGACGTAGGGCTGTGTCTGGGTGCTTTGTGAGAGCACCAGCTGTCCCAATGGCCAACTTCACCATCCTGGGCACCCTCACTGGCAGGAAGCTGATGTCCAGAGGCAGAAGGGCCCTGGCTGCAGGGCTAGTTCAGGATATTTTTTCTGTGTTTCAGGGTATTTCTCTCTCTAGTGAAATGTCACAGCCTGGTTGCCCTGCTTGGCTTCAGGGGTTGCCCCAGGGTGCAGAGGGCTGGCTAGCGTGATCAGAGCCCATTTGCTTCCCAAATTCATCCTGTCAGCCTCTGGTGGTCGATCCCCGCGGGGCGCTGGCTCTACAGTCTCATCCTCGACATCAGGACTCCCAGCTAAAGGCAGCTCCAGCGTGTTTGGGCAGATCCCTCCCACGTCAAGTGGGGATTCCCACAGCAAAACCATCCAGCAAACCGGCTCCTCACCTCCTTGCGCAGGCGTCCCGAGGTCAGCGCCAGCGTCATCTTCAGAGATGCCCCGAGTCGTCCCACGGCAGCTCGTTTCGGCACCCCGCTGCTGCCGCCTTCCTCTGCTGGCGCGGGAGAGACGAGGTCACAGCTGGGATTAGCTGGGGCAGGCAAGCAGCTGGGAGAGCTTCCCACCATCACGTCACTGTCAAGGGCTGTCTGGTTTCACTGGGATGAGTGGGGCTGAGGGACAGAAACACAGCAGATCAACTGAATGTGCATAGTTCTCATTACAAGCTAACTGCAGCCCTTCCTCCTCTCCCTAGCGAGCACGCTGCCAGATCTGGCTGTGCCTGGCTTCGCCTGCCCAGCTAGGAAGAAAGGAAGATAATTCTCTCATTGCACATCGGTAACACCCCCCAGACAAGCCCAAGCACCTCAAACCTTGTGAGGAGCTCTGATAAGGTCGAAGTGAGTCACAGATGTACCCAAAATCCTGAGCTCACAATCAATCTCTGCACACGCAGGTGGGCAGCGCACGTGCCGCCATCGCACTGGATGTTACTCGGTTCCTGCTGTGCCAGGACGTGGAGTCCTGGTCTGTGTCCTCCTGCCAGCCCTGATCATCTCCCGAGGCCGGGAAGTGAACATGCACTGTCCTCAGGAGCAGAGCTCGTCTCAATGAGGTCATGCTGGCCAGCTGGGGGGGTGATGTCATTTCTCTTGCAAGCAGGGATGGGGATAGGGACAGGGATGGGGACAGGGACAGGGATGGGGAGGGGTCCTTGCCCCTGCGCAGCTGGCTGGGATCAGCTGCTGGCAGAAGTGAGCAGAGCAGGCCAGTGCTGCCTCCAGCGCCCTCTCATCACCAGTCCTGGCCCTGCTGCCATCCTGTCCCTGCTGCTCACTGCCGTGGCCTCACACTGCTGTGACCTCACACTGCCGTGGCCTCACACTGCCGTGACCTCACGCTGCCGTGGCCTCACGCTGCCGTGGCCTC
>VZTU01023054.1:25003-54208 GCA_013400835.1 Zapornia atra
TCCCTGGGTCACCCCTCTTCCCGGTAGCTGCCGATGTGGATGTAGGCATATTCCATCGCTTTCCAGAGGCGGAGACAGGACGCTGCGGGTTTTTTTCAGCTTAAAAAAACCCACCCCAAAACCGCCAAACCACCCAGAAATGGGAAAAGCTGCTTTTTGGAGTTAAACGGGGCGGCTGTTCCTGCCGTGCAGGCACGTACAGAGCCCTCCCAGCATCCGCCGCGTCGACCGCTTTGGCAGGGGACGTTGTCTGTGTGTCTCTGTGTGTGTGTGTCCCGTGGGACTGCAAACTGATGGGTAAAATTGCTCCTCCTGGGGTTTTTGAGGGGTTTTTTTTGTTTAGTTTAGCCTGTCTTTGTTTTAGCCTGGGCGCACAAGAGAAGGGCATCTCCATGGGTCTGGTCACCCTGCACGCCTACGAGCGGTGCCGGATCCTTCGGATATGCCAGCGTTTGTGTCTGGGGGTTATTTCCCCGCTCCCCTGTGCACCTTTGGCAGGAGCATTGGATGACATCTTGCTCTGGCACGCTCCTCTCCTTTGATCTCCAGTTCCCTGCCATGTCTAACGTGTTCGGCAACACGCGAACCCGGCTCCGTGGCTGCCGGCGAGGGCGATGCGAGTGCCTCCTCACCCCGGTTTTCCCCGACCGGCTTCTGCCGACAGCTTTTGGCTTTCCTTTGTCTTGGCTGCTGCCAGGATGGGCTCTTGCAGCCCAAGGATGCTCTGAGCAGAGCAAAGACAAGCACAAACCCCCCTCCCGGTCCCTTTGTTTCCAGCCGTTTACAGGCTCAGTGGATTTTATGCAGCGTTTCGTGTGCCCAGGCAGATAAACCGACTACTCACATCTCTTTCCTTTTCTTCTGTTTTGGGTTGGTTTTTTTTTTTTCCCTGGGTTATTTTGGGTGATGCAGTTTGCAGGGAGCGTATGTGCTGGAGGGATGCAGTGGCTTCCTAGAAATGGGGTGAATTAGCTGTAAGTGTAACTGGAACATCTTGTAGTTGTCCTCTCATGTCCCCTCAACAGGGACATGAGCTCTTGGTACCGTACGCTAAGATCCAGGTTCCCCAACCTTTCTCCTTGCTCGTAGGAGGAAAAGATCAGCCCATGTTTGCACGACCTGCTGTCAACAGCAGCTTTGGGGCCAGTGAGGGTAGAGGAAGGTGAATGAAACCCAGGTCCAGGCTCAGACCTGACTGCCTTGATGCCTGAAATAAACCTGTTCTTTTCTTTTTATGCCTGGCCTGCAAGAAAGCAAAATACAAATTTTAATATTCTTATGATTACTTTTTATATTCCTATTACTGTTTCAGTTCCCATGGGTGTTTCATTTGATAACAAGACTGTAGCCTGACTTCATATGAATGCTGCTTTTTTATGACGTGTGTAAACAGAGCTACCTTGAGCGTGTCAAACAGCCCCTGAGTAAATCAGGTTATTTGCTCTATTACTTTATTCATACAGGTTAGATGCTCCAGCTGATGCATCTAGAGTGCTGTGCCATCTGGAGCAAAAATTAAATACAAATTTGGCCCCCAGCCCGGAAAAATAACAAGCCTTTGCTTCCAATAACTGGCAGCAGAAGAATATAGCCCCTTGCAGAAGAAATGCTTGGGGGTAACATGGAAGGAACCCAAAATGCACTAACTGAGGTATTTAAAACATGCACACAAAAAAAAAAAGGGAAGTGAATCCTTCCAGCCCTGTGTGCTGAAAGCAGCCAGGAGGGATGGTGGGATCCAATTACCCAGTCATGGACCTGATTCCTGGCAGGTGTAGGTCCTGGTCCTGAGCAGGGGCCTGGTAGAGCTGCTGGAGGTGATGGTGGTGATTACCTCGTGAATTTCCTGGTCTTGCTGTCAAAGGAAATGAACTCTACAAGCTCCTGAAGCTCAACTTGCCCACCTGCTTGGCTTGGATTTGCTTATTTTGCCCCTGCTCAGCCTGGTAAAAGTTCATGCCAGGGCTGGGCCTCTGGCCAGGACCCTTCTTCTCATCTCCAGCTGGGTTTGGACACTCTAGGTCTGTTCATCGGGTCGCTGGTGTTTTGTCTGAGGCCCTCTTAGGTTTGGGGGGGCTGGCTGTGGAGGTGGGTAAGCTGTGGTGGTGACTTTTGTTTGTACAACCCGGGCTCCGGTCCACTTACCTCCAAGCATGACCAGAGATACCTGTGATGTACCAGCTATGAAGGACACCTTGGTCAACATGCTCTGGATGTTAGTGGCATCTGTCCAAATTTCAGATAAGGAAGAGACTATGTGCCAAGTGGGATGATGCTGTTCTTGGCCAGAGGATGGTCCTGGCCATGTCCTGGGGAGGAGGTTGAGGGTTATGTGTTGAGGAAGCAGAAGAACAGTTGGTGGGAGTGTCTCCAGACTGTGAGACCGAACCAAGCCTGCAGGTTTTATGCCAGAAGGACTGATGTTTCCAGCTGATCCCCTTGACTAAATGCTGTGTGGGATGATAAGAGGACGCCTTGCTTTCCTTAGGGCTTTCATGCTCATGGACCACCTCTCCACATGTTCCCTCTTGGGTCATCCCTCCCAATGGCCTAGCCATCATCTCCACATCGGCTGCATGGCAGAAGATGTGTCCACGTGATTGACTCAAAGCTGTGAAACAGCACCTGGCACAGCTGGGACAAGGTCCTCTCCCACTGTGTCAGACTCCTGCTATCTCACCTGGGTACACAGTAAACCCAGGCAACGCATGGGAGGTGAGGGTGCTTCTGGTGGTCTTCAGTCACCTTGGAGCTGTCAGTGTGAAAACCTGGAGGGCTTTGGGTTTTTTGGGGGGTTTGAAGCTTCCCCTGGTCTTCGGGTGTCTCAGCTGTGGTTGGAGTTGCTGAGCTGGGTTTCTGTTTATTTTTGTTTCCTGCAATTATTCATCATAAAGCTGAGTGTTGTTGACATAAGATAACGTCTGCCTGGCATAGCCTTCCCTCCCCTGTCCCTTTGTAGCGATGTTGCCCTGAAGCTGCTCAGGCTTGGTCTTGGGAGAGGCCACCTTGCCCACATCCCCACCCTGAGTCACAGACAGCGCTTCAAAATGACACCAGCGTGATGTGTGGTTTATCTGCAGCAGAGCTCAGCTATCAGCTGACCCCAGTGGTGCCTCTTCCTGGGTTGAGAAATGCAGGTGGTCCCATGAAAAACATGCTTGAGGCAAGCATGCAACCCCCCCCCACCGTGGTTTCAGCATAGCCATGGGCAGAGGGAATTTGCTTCCTCACTTGAGGAGTGGGAAAACCTTGGTATCTTCTCCATGGGGGGAATAGCACCTGGTTCCCCCCATCCTGGGATGCAGTGGTACCTGAGTGCTCGCTGGGGATGGACTATGGCAGTTTTGGATGTTTTTCCCTTGCTGGAGTACTCGCACGTGTGGTTTTACTGCTGTGCGGTGTGTTTTGTTTCCATCAAAGGGAAAAGGAAAAAAGAAACCTAAACAGTTCCAACCACGTGTCAGGGGCTCCTGTGTCCTGGTAATGAGCTCAGTACAGCGCCAGAGGAGGGTGACAAGAAGTAGCAGCCATCCAGAGCACCTTGAAAGGAGGCCAGCAATAGTGTTGGTAGTGGGGACTGGGCGGCTGTGAAGCCCCCAAGCTAGGGCTGAGTTGTAGCAGGAGAGGAGAAGGCAAGCAGCAAAAAGCCTCAACACTGACGCGTGGATGGTCGGTGGGAGCTGCATGCCAGAGCCCACAGACCAAATTAGCTGCGAGCAGCTGCCTCCTCTGCGTAGCTGAAGGCTGCGAGGTCTCGGGTTGCTCCAACGCTGGAGCTAAAACTGGATCAGCCTTCGGAAAAAGCGGGCGAGACGCCGAGAAGCAGGAGGAGGAGGAGGAGTGAGGGCCGGGCTGCGGGAAGTCCGGGCAGGGAAGTCCGGGCAGGGAAGTCCTTCAGCCAGTTGCTTTTTCTGCTCCAGCTCCAGGACTGTGAATGTGAGAAGCAAGCAGGAATAACGTCTGGGTTATTGGTTTTTATCCCCGTGGAGGATTAATCTTGCCGCTAATACAGCTTTTAACTCGCAAAGCGCCTTAGAGGAAGCCACGCCAGGACTAAGTTTGCAAGAGAGAAACTGAAAGTACTGAGCAGGGAGAGCAGCTGCCTGCCTGATTACAGTCTCCCGGCCGTTATTGCTCTCCGTGCCTGGGAATAGAGGAGTTTCCTGGCTTCTTGCATTGGAGGAATATTTAGGGGGAAATAGAAGAGCTCCAGAGCCGTGCACATTCCCATTCCAGGAATCCCTTAAGCTTGGAGGTAGGACGTTTTGACTCTTCAGTCGGTCCATTTGGAGCCAAGAGGAGCAGCCAGGCAGGTAAGAAGATGCGTGAAGCCAAATTACTCATTAAAACTGGGCGTGAGGGAGTGCAGTTTCCCACCTGACTGCTTCCAAGTAAAAATCAATTCCTCTGAGAGCCGTGCCTCCTCTCCCCACCAGGCTCTTGGTCCTTGCAGCCTGCACAGAATTAAATCTCCAGTGTAGCGTAAGGATCGAATTAAACTTCTCTCCACGCAGAGCTTTCTCGCGAGCAGGCAAATATTTCCGCGGCGCTTTAAAGGCTCTCGTTTTTCTATTGTTCAGTATAAGACCCGTTGCCAGGCTGGGCTTCCCCTGGGGCGGTTTCCTGGCTCGTTGGTTATTAACACAGCTGTGGGGTTGGTTTTTGGGGGGTGTGTGTAGTGGGTGGTTTTTTTCCCTTCTTTTTTTTTTCCCCCTACTTTTGCTTTACAGCTGAGACGCACTGGATTAAGACCCAGCATCTCAGTCTTTTGGTGTCTGAAGTGAAAGATGAGGCTTTTGGAGACTATGTGGTGGTGGTGTCCATCCAGAGCAGGATGGAATTGTGCAGCGTCAGGTGGTTTTGTGGCTGAATAAATAGTGATAATCTTGCCTGAGAGCTGGCTGGAGCCTGTCCGCCAGCGTTTGCGTAGGTCGGCAGTCCCAGCTGAGCCCTGCACCCTGGTCTAGCTTTGCATTCACACCAAACCCCACCCCCTTGGTTCAGGGGCAGCGCTCTGGGAGTATAACCTGGAAAAATGGATTGTTTTCTCAACTGCAGCTTTGCTTGGGGGATGCTGAGTTGTCATGTGCTCCCAACCGCCCTTTGGGCTTCCCCTTTGCTTCTTTCCCCTTGTACCTCCTGCAGCATCCTGCCCTGTGTCTGCTGTTGATGCAGCAGGAGGAGGAACTGGTTGGGGTGGTGACAGCAAAGGGTTTAGGATGTCTTTGCAGTGGGGTGAAAGGCATGGGGATGAGTCTGGTGTCGGGTGGTTTATTCCAGTCTGGAGGAGCATTGGATGCTAAAGTTTGGAGCAGGAGTGTTTGCAGGAGGTAGGAGTTGGGACTGTGTGGGGATGATGAGTGTTTTCCCAAAGCCATGTGAATGTTTTTCTGGGTCTAAGGAGAAAAAAAAAATGTAATACCCCAGTAAAATGGGCAGGAGAAGAGGGATTTGCTGCTGTCCCATCAAGCATCTCTGGAAGGAGTGATTTTAAGACAAGCCCTGATGAGATCGAGTCCTGGTTTAACCTGAGCTTAAAACTGAAATCTCTTTGCATGTCTTTTTTTTTTTTTTGGATGAAATTTAAAGGGGGAAAGAAGTGAGCACCACCAAAAGTCTGCGTTTGTTGTGGCTCACTAAGGGATCACATATCCCCTTTTGGCCTGAAGCCTCCTTTAGGTTTTGATTTAGCTCAGCTGTTAATGTTTCTCTGACAAGCCAGAGCATAAAACTCCTTCGGCGCGAACCGTGGCTGGTATCAAAAACCAGGTTGCACGTCGCCTGCTTCATCTTCTAAATCAATATTGTAAATTATTCCTAACAACAGGTGCTGGACTATTTACATGAGGATTCTGTGTTTTATTTTTCCACCTTAATAACACGAGTCCCTGCCACAAAGCTCTGCAGATGAAGGTTGCTGAGAAGTTGGAGAGAACTCGGGATTTCTGTGAATTATCCAGTTTCCTACTTAGAAAGTTTGCCCTCTTTTATCCCTATTATTAAGCTAACGTTTTCCTTAGCCAGTGCAGAACATGTCAGGGATTTGGGGGCATGGTGGGTTGGGGTTTTTTTTTTTTTGGCTGGACCATCATTCCTTTTAAGAGCAGGACCTCAAAAACAAACGAGGTGCTTCGTCGGGATGCTCACCTGGGATGGGATTCCACTTTTCAATTGAAGCTGGGCAGGACAGTTAGGGTCTCCTCGGACACCAACATCGCTCCAGACAACCCTCTGTGGTGCTGAGATGGAAATTCACCCTTTCCACCCCAAAACTAGCCCTGGTGAGGATTTCTCAGCAAGGACTCGTTGTGTGGCAGCCGTCTCTCCAGGCCGCTCTCCCCTTTTGTTTACATCTGGTCGAAAACTTCTTAAATTTACTGGCAAGGGAGTAATTCTAATCCTTTTCAATGAGATCAACGGATTAGTGTCTCAGATGCTTATAAAATTGCAAGGATTAGCTGAGCCTCCCTCCCCCCCCCTTTTTTTTTCCCCCTCTATGCTGCGTAACCTCATAGCTGCGTTTTAAAAGGGGATCTCTCTGCTGTTACTAAGAGCTGAACCAATTTATAGGCGTCTTTGCAAATCAGAGTGTTTAAAAACAGTATCTTCATCCTCTCCCTCGCTCACTCTGGCTTTTTGTGCAATATTAGGGTGTTCTTTTTCTTTTTTCCAGTGTCCCTGGCAGCAAACCACAGTAGCCGTTCAGCAGATACATTGGGTTTGCGTGGCTTGGCTGCGTTGCGGCGCCTGTGCGGGTAAGTAGGGAGTGACCTGAAAGCTTTCCTTGGTAGAGACTTGCAAAATCACATATTGAGGTGAGCAGATCCTGAAAATTACAGGGTTTTTTCCCAAGGTTGCCCCTTATTGCAAAGGATTTGGACTTTTGTGGTCCATCCCCAGAGGGGAACAGCACTTTTGGGTTGACGGGATGCTCTCACCCTGGCTGTTGGGAGCAACGGGATGAAAGTCCTCGCACTCTGTGTTCCTGCATCCTCTTAATTATCACCTGTACTTTCACTGGGACACGATTGCTAACGGGCTCCCAAGAAAAACCACGCACAGAGCTAGTGGGAAGGAGGGTTTGGTTAAACCACATTGCTCTGCTTCCTCTGGTGGTATCGCCCCGACCCTTTCCCTGCAGGGTATTTTTTTAACTGCCTTTTCTCTCGGGTCAATGGCTGTGCGGTCACTTGACCTGCATGAGTGAGGCAATCCCAAACTGTCGAGTGGTAGGAGCTCCAAGCCAGGAATTTCTGGCCCCGACCCAATATACTTTCAGAGGCAAGCTTTTAAATATATACAAAGACAAGCTCATAATTTCCACTATACTAATGAGGCCACGGCGTTTTCATTGAAATGTGCCAGTAGCCGCCGCGGTGGTATTTTAGCAGGCTTGTACTGTGAATCCAAATGTGATTTAACATGGCAGCCCCCACGGAGCAGAGGAAAACTGACTTCTCCCACTGAATTTCAATGATGCCTCTCAGTGCCGCTACCCGAAAATCCCCGTGGCGGTGGGCTTTCTCCTTGTGTTTCATCTCAATGCAAGTCTTCCCCTCAAATCCCACCGTTCTGGTGAAGATGGGGAAGGGTAGGAATGGGTTGAAAGAGAGATAATGTTATCGGAGGATGGGAAAAATCTTGGTCTTAAAGACTGGTTTTAAAAGATGTGGGGCTGGCTGGTGCGAGGTGGCAATTTAATAGCCAGGCTTGCTGGAAGTATCCTTTAACTCGTAGTAAAAACCCAACGCAAGGGCTCCCAGGCATCATGTGCTCTCTTGACCTTTAAAAAGACACTCGAGGCAGCCTGCCTGCTCGTTGCTAAGCTGACTCGTTACTGCCACTCATATATCTTGCCTTCTAGTAGGCGATTCAGTGCCTGGGAATCTGTGAAGAACTGACAGCAAACTATTACGCGCCTGCAAGTCGCGTCGGTGTTTTTCGGCTTCGCTGCTGGAGGAGGCCCTGGTACTCTTGAAGCAGTTGGAAAATATTTTGCAGGTTTTGTTCAGTTGGATGCAAGGAAAATGCAAACTTTAAGTAACCCTCTCAAAAGCTGTTTGTCTGATTGGGATTTTTTTCGAGTCCTGCATCAACAGCACAGCCATAACTTGGGTTTTGACTCATAAGGCCATGTAAGAAGCAACGTCCTTTGGCGCTGAAACTCTGCATCACAGAGGGGGAAACGTGTGCATTGGGTTTATCTTTATTCATCTCCATCAAGCACTGTGTGAGTCTGGAAATGGAAGAGTTCAGTTCTCCATTTCCAGCTAAATTTTGAGAGATTTTGTGATCCTTGCGGCCACCTTTGCTTGTGAGGATCCTGTGGGAGTAAAGCAGTTTGTGTCTCATACCTGTACAGCTCCGGACTCTAAAGTGTTAGAGAATTCCTCACAGACTCTGTTAGCACAGCAGAATGAATGATAAAAAACCCCCCAAACTCTCCCCAAACCCTGTATCTTTGTTAAAAGCAGAGGAAGGCTGAGCCGACTGTGCAGCTCGTTCCTCTGTAAGTATTGGGGAAAATAGCAAACGGCAGTGACGTGGCATTAGTGTAAATTCCCAGCAGGCTGAGGTTTGGGTTTGTTTGGGTTTTCCTGAAGGCTTTTTAGTGCTGTCAGCATCTTGGAATACAAACCTTGCACAATTGGTGTGGGCTTTGGGGGACAGCTCCTCAGTAGGATTTGTGTTAGTGACTCTTTTCCGCTCATCTGCATCCAGCTACCTCTTCACCTTAATTTTTACCACAAGGAGAAAGGGTGTGATTAAAAGGGTCTGTGGAGAGCATTCCTGAGGACTGAAATCCAGGATCCAGGAGCAGACAGCAGAAGCATAAAGAGGAATTCTTCCCTCCCTTGGCCTCATGCTGATTTTCCACCACGAGGCTTTACAGCCATCTGGATCCCCTTTCAGATTATGCACCCCCCAAAAAAAATAAATCCATAACCTAGCAACCTTATTTAGTGTAAATGAGAGCATTATGCCTTCCTGCATCCCAAATTGCGCTTGGCTCCTCTTACTGCCTTTACAGGATGGCTGCTAGCAGCTGTGATTCTCATTGGCAGCACAGGGTGCCTACCTCCAGGAACATTTCGTAGGGATTGTTGATCCCTGGATGTTGCACTGATTTTTTTACATTTATTTTTTTCCCCCCATTAAAGGAGCTTAGGAACAGGGGAAAAAGGTTTCATGAGGGCATTTAGTCCATCTGCTTCTCAATAGAAAAGAGCAGAAAAGCCTGATCGCTCTTCTGCTCCGTGGAAAGTGATTTGCTTCTCTTCAGCCTGAAGATGACTGGATCAAAGTGAGATTTTCTTCCACAAGTGATTATTTTTGGAGCCCTGGTTGCTTTCCCGGGCTCTTAGTGTCATCACCCAGGAATCTGCAAATTCCCTGTAGCATTTAACACCAGCTTCTCTGTTCCGGCCCTTCAGTGGCATAGCCTGAGTATTTCTCCTGGAGTTTCTGATCTGCTTTCCCCAAGGAACCTGTTTAATTAGGGAAAACTCTGCAAATGAGGAAAAGCAACTCCAAATGAAGGGCAGAAAATAATTTCCACCAAATCAAGCTGTAGGGATGCAAGGGCTGCAAAGTGCAGCGTGAAGCTGCCCACCCAACGCTGGTGCCTGACTTCAGCCATGGCCCTTGGTGCTTCACTTGGTCTAAAACACTCCAGTTTTTAATAACATATGTGTTAGTAAGGTTTTTAGCGCCTGAGGTACATGGGGTGGGGCGATGCTGCTCCATTGAGTGCTGCAGCAGCAGGCAGGGATGGGGTGATGGGACTCTGTTCAGGGTAGTGGGGTGCTGCCGCCTTCTGCTTTCACCATCATGAGTATGAATGTGGCTGGGGGCAGGAGGAGGCAATGACGTGTCCTTTCCCACCGTGCTTTCAGGAGGAAGAGTGACCTCAGTGGCTCGTGACGTTGGATCTGGGATGGAGCCACATGTCAGGAAAAGCATTGGGGGGGGGGAGGGGAAATAAATTCCCCAGGGCCAAAGGGGAAAAATTCCTCAAGTCTTACTTCATTGCTGAGAAGCAAAGGGAGCCGTACTCAGGCAGCTTGTGGGGGCGTTTCAAAGCAAGAAGCTGCCGACTCCGCGTTAAACCCTCCTGAGAAGTGATTTCCATTTCTCATTTCTGTGATCTGATGGGAGCCCAGGCAGGGCTTTCCTCCAAACTCCACTTCCCCCCTCCTGTAGACTGGATAAAAAAGCACTATTGATTTTTTTTTTTTCTGTTTATTTTTGCCTTTTTTCCTGGAACTTGCAAAATCAGCCCTGAGCAAACCTCTAGTTTGCCTTTCCAGCGATGCTGGGCAAAAGCACTTGACTTTAAACTCTGCAGTGGAAGCTGCAGCTGACCTATTTTCTGCATGTTTCTCCTCCAACGGTAGCAAAACCATTTTCACATTTAAAGGTGCTCTTCAGTATTCAGGTCGTGGGATCATTTCCCTGTTAAACCATCCAGAATCAAAAGAACTTACTGAAAATTGCAGTGCTACCAGTTGCACTGAGGGGGTATTTCTTCCATTATAAAGGCTTTTCTTCTTTATTTTCCAGTGGCTGATGGCTTTATCACGTTGTCAGCTCACTCTGTCTGTTTCCCCCTGCCCAAAGGTGGTGGAGAGGGTTAAGGTTTTGAGCTTGGTGTTGGTCAGCCAGGGAATGCAGCCAGGAAGTTTCCTGATTTCAGTTCAAAAAAAGCATCAGATTCACTCTTGGGGAGAAGGGATCAAAGGTTCAAAGCAGTTCGTGGTTGGAGGTTGGTTTGGTTTCTTGGTTGTCCAAGGCACATAACAAAAGTCCACCGCCAACCCCCAGACCTGCACACAGCTCAAATGGGTGAAATAAACAGGTTTTGTTCCCTTTGAGACCTAAAAGCTTCCTCTGTTCCCCAGCCACAGTGCAGCATCACCCCAGACAAACTTTGCTGGGTCTCAGTATGACTCTGCCCCGTAGTGTGATGGGTCACGAGGGACCTTTTGGGATGCCACCGTTGGTGGCTGTGCGTGAAGACACTCTGGGCTCTGTGTTCTGCTGCCCAGTTGTTAGTCCCACTAACCAGTAAGGCTGTCGAGCCATGCACCATCCCTCACACTCCTCTGCTTGCTGCCAGCTCTACACAGTGAAGGCAGTGGGTCGGATCGGATGCTTGGAGCCGGCGCTGGATGCAGCCTAGCTGCAGCCTGACAACACCCCCGCAGTAGCATCACAGCTGTACTAAAATCTCAGCGTGCTGAGATTTCTTTCTCCCCCAGCTCTGTCCTGTCTTCTCCTGGTCTTGGATGGCAAAGGACATGGCTCCCAGCTGGAGCAGTGTTGAGATTTCTCCCCTCTCCATCCCAGGCGAAGGCGATGCAGCCACGTGGCATCTCAGCATCTCTCAGGCGACAGCGATGCTGCTTTCGGGGGCTGGCTCTGCAGCTGCTTGTGATTTTCCCACCACCGCGCTGCGGATCCTTGTGCTGGACTGGCTCCAGAGGTGGAGCTGAAGGAAATTCCTTCCAGCTGCTTGAGGTCAGGGCTTCGCTTTTCTTTTGGGGTTCACAAGGGGGTATTTTTGGCTGTTAAAAGCAGGCATCTCTTCGCTGCTACTTTTTAAACACCCAGAAAAATCTTTCTTCTCTTTAATTTTTTTTTTTAAATATTACCCTATCAGGCATATCTGTTAAATAACCTTCAAGTTGTAGATTTATTGCATGGAAGAACACCTCACTTTGCAGTACAGGTTGGGGTATTTCAGAAAGGTCTTGTCAGCTGCTCACAGTTTAACTTTCAACCGACTTAATAACCACTTGGGTTAAACGTGTATCAAACACGTTGCAGACTTGCGTAACGCCTTTGAAACCGGAGTCGCCGTTCGTGCCTGCTTGAAATCCTTCCCATCAATAAAATATTTCAACTTGGACCTTCTCCATGGCTTAGCATTTTCTCTTCCCTGAGATCCGTAGGTTTGATCAGGCAACAGGAACCTGCTTGTGTCTGGGTTTGTAGAAATTTTTAGAGCTCAGTATTTTCTGGAGAGGGGTTGGCTTCACCAGCTTGGCCGGTGGGAATGCTGTGGGGGGCTTGGACCACCAGCTCCATCCAGCTCTCCTAGTTAATGGTTCAGGAGGTTCAGAATAGCCTGGGTTTGCATTAAATTCCTGGTGAGGAAGTTTTTAGTTACAAAAACATAAGGTAAATCTCTCTGGAAATGGGGTTTTATTTACGACAGCAGAGACAGAAACCACCCACACCCCCCCCCCAGTGTGTGGGCTATATTTAGGTATGATGCACAGCACTCGCATGGCCCCTTTATGTGCTGCTGTTATAAATAAATAATAATAAAATTTTTAAAAGCATGAGCAGCTCCTTTTAACAAGTAAAACCCAGAGAAGGGACACACAGTTCAAATCCAGGTGGCAAAGCAGCAGGAAAGAAAAAGTCTGCAGCTTTCAGGCCATGAATGCTGCTTGTGGCATCACCTGCAGCGGACCAGTGGCGTCCCTTGTGTCACCCCCTCACCTCAGGGACCATCGTTCCCCTGCCTCAGTTTCTCTACCTGTAAGAAGGTAATTGCCTCCTTTAATAACCCCTTTGAGGTCTCCAGATGAAAGCTCTGGGTACGAGGTTGACCTTGATTATTAAGCGTATTAAGTGCTTGCTATGATTATAATGGGGATTAATTTGGCTAGGTGGCTTACTTGGGTTTACCTTTAACAGCCCAACTTGTAATCAAAGCGTTGCAAAGCCGGAGAGTTAATGCTGACCCGTAACACTTCCTGACTTCTGGACATGCCATTAACCATAACTTGGCTTTTAATTATAGCTTGGCTTTGGAGTCATCGAAGAAACGGGGCTGCATTTGGCCCCACACAGCTGATTCATTGGAGGGTGTAATAAAGGAGGAAGCACGGAGGTTGGGTTGTTCTTTGTGGTGTTGCCACCCCTGACTCTCTCTGCATCTCCCATGCAGCCCCAGTGTGAGGACATGGCTGTGCCTTTTTATTTTTGCAAGCTGTTGCGTTGTTAAGTAAATATCCCCTGGTTCTCTCTGTGCTGTAGCCTGGGAAAATCAGATTATTCTCTTCTTTGCTTTAGTCAAAAGTGTTTGCAAGGGGGGGGTGTGTGTATATTTTGCAGTGTGTTGCAGTACAAAGAAATATTCATGGGGGGTGTGTGTATATATATATATATACATATATATATTTGCTGGGGTTTTTTATGTGCATGCTTCCCAGCCCCTGATGTTTAGTGGTCCTCTCCCTGCAATTTCATACTCTGTGAGGACTATAGACCTGATGGACCCCATTGCAGCAAGAGACCCCAGCAGAAATGGGGCATCGGGCAGGTGCCTGCCCAAATTCCCCACTGCTTCATCTCTGTTGTCACAGCAGGTTCATTTTGTAGACAAGGAGAAAGTTGACATCTTTCTAGCTGCTGATAACCTCATGCTGCAGAGAGGGTCCCATCCAGTCCTGGGAAATCCTCCCCTCTGCAACGTTTCTGTGGTACCGACCCACTTTGCTTTGAACAGCTCATGCCCCCCATCCTGGGGGCTGTGGGGATTTGCCAGGGTGGTGGGTGCCCCAGGAGGGGAGTCTGTCTGCACTGAAATGCCTTGGCCAGGGAGAGAGAGCAACAGGGAGGCTTTTGTTCTGCACCAGAAACATTTTATCCTTCTTTACAGCTCCTTTTTTATTTCTTTTGGCTGCGTGCTCACAAATCTGAAGCAGATTAAAAGACAGTTCCTTCCCCCTGCTCTCCTAGAGAAAAACCCAACCCCAAAGCTTGGCTGCCTAAAATCATCAGATTTCAGTGAAGTCTTAAAGTGAACAGCTTCCTGGATCCTGGGCAGGCTAACGTCATTTTCCCCCTCTAACCTCCATCCTTTCTGCCATAACGTTTCTCGGCTGCTGCTGCTGCGGCCGGGGGCAGAGAACCAGGGCAGCTCCAGTGCGGAGAAGGTTCTTTCACACGGGGGTTGGATGAAGCTGGTGTGGGGCTCGCTGGACTTGGCGCCGCAGGGGACCGAAGGGTTGTCCTCAGGAGGCAGAGTCCCTACAGTATGGCTGGCAGGTAGGTCACCGCAGAGTGTCCTTCTGAGTGGTTTGATGTCCTTCTGGTGCAAAACATCAGGGGAGAGAGTAGGATGCTGTGTGTGGGATGGGAGCTCCATTTCTCCTGACTGCTTGTTTGCTGTTGGCCGAGGTGGTTTCATGCTGTGGCCATGGGGACCGGTGGAAGAGCTTTACAGCTCCGGCTGGACATGGCTAAGGAGTTTTTCTGGCTCAGTGAGATTGCCTGCCCTAAACGCATCCTGGATCTTCCTTACCTGCCATCTCTGCTGCGGCATCTCCTGTGGGAGAGCTGAACCGAGGCCCCTGGCTCTGGCATGAAGAGCATCATGAGTTAATGCAGTTGCAAAGTAAAAAAAAACAAACAAACAAAACCAAACCTACTCCAGCGCTGGTCGGTTTTGTTGTCTCTTCTCCAAGAGTGGTCTCTCCTTCCTTGCAAAAAATGACCTGAAGCTTTCCCAGACAGAGGACGTTTGTTTTTTCTCTTGGGTGGTTGAGGAACTGGAGCCAGCCTACCTTGGCCAACACCAGTGACTATCAACACAAGCCCGGTGGCAAGCAGGGACAGCCTGAGCCTCGACCTCTGTCACATGAATATGACCAAGGGGAGAGCCCCTGAACCGTCTAAAATCCCTTTGACCCAGCAAATGTCACGGAGATGAACACCAAACCCAAGCCTGCGCTGAGCTGTGCATTAACTCTGCCAGAGCTGGGAACAAAGGTTTGGGGGCTGGTTTTGGCTTTTTAAAATTGATTTGCAGAGTAGAACAGCTTTGCTGAGCTGTTGGTGGTGGAGTGGGAGCTGCTGGGTGGTTGCTGTGCTGTAAAATCCCATCCCCACCAGTGCTGGCAGGGGGGTGTGCCGGCTCGTCGAGCTCTTGTAGCATTTCCATGTTGGCTGGGAGAGTTTCTGAACATGCGTGTTGGTCTCTGGAGGCTTTAATCAAATCCAGGCTTCACCAGAAACTGCCTCAAAACTTCCAGTGAGCTGAGGAAACTGAAAGCAGCCAGAGTGAGGAGGCTCCCCGGGCGGGCGTTCGGTGCTGGTGGAGATGCTGCCTTCAGCGAGGGGCCCAAGGAGGGTGCGGGTGAGGGGCTAGTGCTGGCAGAGCATCCGGGAGGAGAGGTGAGTCAGCTCCCCGCGCAGCAGCTGGGAAGCATGTAACACATATATGAACGATGCATATATGGTGGGAAGGCAGAGGAAAACCTGGGGGGCTCAGCAAAAAAGGGGTCTCAGGGGGGAAAGGTGATGCAGGAACAAAGATGCCACTTGGGGTGGGATGTTTGGAGCATGCTTTGATTTTTAGAGCATCGCTCCCTGGCACGTTTGGGTTCAAGTCCCACGGTTTCCCTGTTGTCTTCTTACCCCATGCAAAGTCAGGAGCTGTGCAACTAATGTGCTGTTGAAAACTTCCCACTCTGGGGGAGGGTTTTGTTATCCCTCTGTAATTTTATTTGGGAAAGAGGGTTTCTGCAGGTGCTTTCCCTGTTTGTTGTGAAACTGAATTGCATGCCGTGTCCAGCTCACTCCCATGGGCAGAAAGAAAAACAAGGAGTACTTTTTTAACTGCCTTTGCTAAGCTGGGGGTGGGTGAAATTTATGCCTGGCAAGAGATGGTTGTGATCACTCAAGGATGAATGGCTTAGACAATGATTGCAATAGGAAGGAATAAGAGGAAGAAGTAATAAATATGTTCTTTCCAGTTAGAAGTTGTGAGCATTACTGCGGCGCTACGGCAGAGAGGGGATTTTTACATCGGGCTGGATTTCTGCCTGACTCCTGAGAAACACCCTGCTGGAGTTACTGTAAAATATTAGTGTCCTGTGGGATGGATTGTAAAAGGAAAATCATGAGAAGTGATATGCTGGAGTGGTTATCCCAGACAGCTGCGTGTGGTTTAATTGGGTCTCGCTGATGGGAGGGAGGATTTTGGTCATGTGTCCGAGACGTGGTATGTCAGCAGCCAAAATCATAGAATCATAGACTGGTCTGGGTTGGAAGGGACCCCAAGGATCATAGAGCTCCAACCCCCCTGCCACAGGCAGGGCCACCAACCTCCAGGCCTGGAAAAATCCTCACATTTTTCTCTTGGGTGCTGCTCGTGGGTGCTTCTGGGTTTTGTTGGGGGGAAGCAGCTGGGGATCGTGTTGAGGAATAAAGCTGAAACCTGCAAAAATGTCCTTAAACCACCAAACACAGAACCCACATGGAAAAACCAAATCCCTGTGGCCCCTGTAATTTCTCAGTGGTGTGGCTGTACAGCACGGGAATGCCTTGGCCCTTTCTGCCAGGGATGCACCAGCAGCGTGTTGAACCCATGCCGGTTCATGTGTGTGCTCAGTAGTTTTGGAGGAAGCAGTTCTATGGAATGAGGACTCGTTTTCAGAAACCACAGGAGGGGGAAGGAAGGAAAACCTGCCTTGCTACAGAGCTTTCTGGTTGCTTTCAGGATTTTGGGCTAATTAATTTGGGGTTTGGGGGCATTGGCTGCAGCTGGGGCTGCGTGGATGGCAGATCCTCGCTGTCTAATGCACTGTTTAAGTTCAAGGATGAGGTGTGTAAGGAAGGGAGGAAGAAAGCTGGAGGAGAAGCTCACAGCATGACAGGAAAAACCCCAGCCCCCCCAGTCCAGCCCTGCTTTGTGTTCAGGGTTGCTGAGCTGGGGGCTTGGTTTCAGGCAAAGATGCCTTCACCCCAAGGGGGTGAGGAGAGAGAAGGCAGCACTGCTGGCTCTCCTCTCCTTCCCTTCATTGCATTTGGAGATCAGTTGGCCTCCTCCAAAGGGCATCCTGTGCTGCCAAAGAAGCCTCATGCCCATGTGTTCTCTCCCTGTCTCCACAGCCTACCCATGAGCTCAGACTTCCAGCATTACAGTTTCAGGATGCCGAACATTGGATTCCAGAATCTGCCTCTCAACATATACATTGTGGTTTTTGGCACAGCCATCTTTGTCTTCATCCTCAGTTTGCTCTTCTGTTGCTACTTGATCAGGTAAGGGAATTATCCCCATCTGCTTTCAACAGCTGCCCTGGTTCAGACCAAGCCCAGCACCGATCCCTTCATCCCAAAACAGGGACAGCATGGCCATGACTTGCCAAAATGATGAGACTAATGAGAGAGGTTTAACTTTCCTTTGTCATGCTGGGCCCAACGCTCACCCCTAATAGAACCAAAGGCTGTCTGCCCAACACAGTTTGGAGCTACCTCAGGGCAATGACATTATTCACTTTAAAAACCAGGAGATCTATTTGTATGTATGCTCAAACAGCCATGAAAACATGGTTGGCTTCTCAAAAAGGCTGGAAAAGGATGTTTTATGGTCCCTGCTTTCTGCTTAATGTTTCAACACGTTTACTTCTTTAATGAGTAACTTGTGTCCTGTGTGCTCAAGAAATGTTTAATACCTGCTCCGTTCGTTATTGTACACAAATTGCTCATTCAACAGCACAGTTTAGAGATTAATGATGCACAGTTGATTTGTTAGTCTGAATAATGGGACGTGGGACAGGAGGGTTAAAGGTTGTTCTAGTTTTGGGCTTTGTTTAATAATTTTACGGGCCATTGAGGAGAGACTTTGGCCACTCTAATTGAGTCATAGAATCGTGGACTTGTTTGGGTGGGAAGGGACGTCAAAGCACGCCCAGTGCCACCCCCTGCCATGGGCAGGGACACCCTCCACTAGCCCAGCGTGCCCAAAGCCCCATCCAGCCTGGCCTTGAACTCTGACAGGGATCCAGAGGCAGTCACAGCTGCTCTGGGCAGCCTGTGCCAGGGCCTCACCATCCTCCCCAGAAAGGATTTCTGCCTCCCATCTCCTCTCCATCTGCCCTCCTGCAGCTGAAGGCCATTCCCCTTGGCCTGTCCCTCCCTGCCCTTGTCACCAGCCCCTCTCCAGCTTTCCTGGAGCCCCTCAAGGGACTGGAAGGGGGTCTGAGGTCTCCCCATAGCCTTCTCTTCTCCAGGCTGAACCAGCCCAACTCTCTCAGCCTGTCTCCAGAGAAGAGGTGCTCCAGCCCTCTGAGCATCTTCATGGCCTCATCTAGACCCGCTCCAATAGCTCCATGTCCTTCTTGTCCTGGAGACCCCTGAGCTGGATGCAGCACTGCAGGGGGGATTTCACTGGAGCAGAGGGGCAGAATCCCCTCCCTTGACCTGTTGGTCACGCTGCTGAGGATGCAGCCCAGGACATGGTTGGCTTTCTGGGCTGCCAGTACACATTGCCTGGAGAAGATTGAGGAGAAACTCTTCCATCCAGATGAAAAGTCGGAGGCAGGCAGGAAAAAACACAGTGCCTGGGAGGTGGCAGTGGGGCTGATAACCTGGGATGCAGGGCTGGCTGCACCTCTCCCTGCAGCTGGGAGCAGAGGCCATGGCTCTGCTGGCTGTGGAAATCCTGCATCCACAGAGCTCTCCCACCAAGGCACCAAAGAGCTTTTCCATCCCTCTTCCACCCCCTCTGACTTTTCAGATGGCTGCAGCTCCCTCTTAGCCATACATCCATTGCAGCCCCTCTCTCCATCACTGTAAGACATGCACATGGTCTCTTCTTGCACCACAGAGGCTGTGTGTGGCTGGCTCACAGCAGCCAGTCCTGCCTGGCTTCCTATCCTGAACGTGCTGAAAATGTTTTGCCCTGCTTTTGGAGACCAGAGAAGCAAGATTCCAGTTTTGCCTTCTAAATCCTTTACAATTCCCACCTATTTTCAGCTCTGTACAAAGCAAAGCCTCATAAAACTTGCAGTTGAGCCCAAACTCAGGCTTACCCAAGGGTGATCTGGGCTTCTTCAGCATTGTATCTCCACTTTTTCACACAATTATTTGCAAGAAAAAGAGTGTTTGAAGGTGCAATGCATCCATCCAGCCTGGCAGATGAGACAGATTGGAGGGGTCATCCCTGGCCAGGTGATTTGTATCCCAGTGCTTGATGTTAACAAGATCTGTGCAGGGATATTGCATCTGTGTCCAGTCTTACCATTTCAACTGGGACACAAAAAAACCCCAACAAGACAAATGGTGTTCAGAAGGCTGAAGGACCTGTTTTACCCAGGTTGAGCTTGAATCCATACAGCTTGCTTGCAAAATGGAGAGGTGTTTGGACTTCCAGAGTATTTTCCTGGGCACTGGGACTTGCTGGGTGTGTTCTCCCCCAAAGAAGAAAAAACAAGTAGTAGTGTCTGGAAGATCAAGCCAGAAAATCTGTAAATTTAGAAGTTGGAGGCGTGTTGTAAGAGAGAGGGTGAGTAACTGGTGAAACAAGCCAGCAAGGGAAGTGGCAAGTCCTCTGTCTCCTCATGTCTTTAACTCAAGACAGAGAGCCTTTCTGGATGAGATGTTTTGGCTCCCATTCCCAGGAGTAACAAAGTGCTATTTAATGACCTATGATAGATGGGAGGTTGGATTAGATCATCTAATGATCCCTTTATAGCCCGAAACTCTATAGAGACTTTATTAATCGCTCTTCAAACCCTCAGCTCTAGTATTGGCCAAATGGAACCAGACAAGAACCCTCCAGCCCCTCATAGGGAGGGTTGTAGCTGTGCCTCTGTACCCCAGGAGCACCCACTTCCTTGGAAGTTGCTGGGTAATCTCAGCCTGTGTGAGCTGTAAAAGCTTGAGCATCAGCATGGGTTGGACAGCAGGATGAGGACCGTGTGCCCGCAAGCGCAGAGCATCCCCCTTTGGTGCCATTGCTAGTGCCTGGCTGTGTAGCAAGTGAGTGCCCATAGCCTTGCAGCAGGAGGATTTGGTATACAGAGTAAGATACTGAATTTAAACTTGAATATTCCCCCCTCCTGAACCAGCTGCTAAAGCCTCCTGGATTACCCCACGCATTCCTGACCCCTTCTGGAACGAGATGTGTGGCTGTAATACAGAATCACATCTGGAGGCTGTACAAAAGAGGTGTTAATTTAACAAGCAGATGCAGCAGGGATCGCACCGTGTCATCGCAGAGAAGCTGACCCAAGGGCAGAGGGGGTCTGTGCCCCCACTGGGAGCTCCAAGGCCCATGGGGATTATTTGCAGGTAGTAGTGGCTCGTGGCTTTCCCCAGACCCTGCTTAGGTGTGGAAGCAACATGGCTCATCCTCTTCCTCTCCCTCCTCCCTCACAACTCGCACATCAGCAGATACTTGGCTGATAAGGAGCAGAGCTTGTGACACCATCCTCCATATCAGAGCATCCCTCTTCCCCATCCCAGTCTGGGGAGGCATCCAGAGTGTGGAGGAGCCAATACCTGGTGTATTTCACCCCTAATCGCAGAGCTGACAGCGTTGAAGGATGCACCAGGCAAGGAGGCCGCATGGGCTGCGTGTCGCAACCATGTTGATGCAGAGTGTGCTGCCTGCTCCAACAGGAGAAAGGAGAGATGTTTTTAAGTGGGTTGGCTCAAAATGGAGTCTGACAGGAGTTTTGGGCAACAGCAAAGCAACAGTTGTCACTGTCCTGGTGGATGTCGAGTTGTTCTGCTGCTGTGAAGCACTCTGGTACAGAGCTCAGGTCCCAGCCTCTCGCCTGCTGCCTCTGCTTGGGACAATTCAGAAAAAAAAAGGGGGAAGAAAAAGGACTTTGTGTTGTCTTCAGTCCCCAATAAACAGTTCAGAAGGATGCTGAGCTGAATGGTGCTGTGCTTCCCAGGCACTTCAAAGGTGTGCACACTCACCCTGGGTAAAAGCTGCAGCGTCCTCTCTACCCCTGCCTTTCTGTGCATTGCACGGGGCTCATCTCTGCCCGGACTAGAGCAGCTCAACATCTACGACAGGCATAGGGCATGTAGCCCTTAAAAAGCCCTGTTTTATTGGACACTCTCCTGCCTCCAGACCTGCCAGGATCAAACGCAGTGGTTGGCTTTGGAGAGCCCAGGCAGCCCAGCCAGGCTGGGCAGAGTGATGCAGTGATGGGGCGAAGAGCCAGTGCCCGGCACCTTTCTACTTGTTGTGTTGCAAAGGGTCAAATAATCACATCTCAGAGGTAAACATGCAAAAATCTGCTTCCTCTGCATTTTATTCCTGTGGTCATTTGCTTGCTATAGATGATTTGGGCTCACCCAGAGAAAGGGGGTGCTCCCTTCTGTGCAGGCAGCCAGGAAAGCTTGAGAAAAGATGGCAGAATCCACCAGAAGTGGTTGTTGAACTCAGCGATGGGTGACGGCCCGCACGCCCACACGCTCTCCAGCCACACGCTGGCTTTCCAGACACTGTGTGGTCCTTTATCTACATCTGCCATCTGCCAGAAATTCCTCCCAGCCACAGCTCTTGACACGAGATGGATGAAATCCTGGGTTCAACAGGGAATAGCGCCTGCCGGGATCTGGGGTCTCATTCCAACAGCTCCGACCGGGATCCATCTGGCCCAGGATCCTGGTTTTGAAAGGAAAGCCTGGAGGAGCAGACTGAGCTCGCATGCTTTGGGACCAGATGTGCTGATGGTAGCCTTCAGGGAGGTGGTTTGGTTTGTTTTGGCAGCCTCCCCATATAGCTCAGCACCTACCCACGCTGTTGAGCGTCCCCACTCCTCTGGCAGCAGGGAGCTGCAGGGACCCACAGGTCAGGCGGCCACTTCTTCCCCATCGCTGGTCCAGCTGCCACCGCCACGCCTGGGCTCCTCCTGCCTGACACCTTCCCTCCTGGGCTGCTCAGTGCTCCCTGAGACAGATGCTCTTTCCCGTGCTGGGAGAGTTTTTCCCCTTGCACAGAGTCTCCAGCCGTGCATCTGGCTTTGCCCCATCTGTGTCTCATAACCGGTTTCCCAGCCGCCGGCATCCCTGCGGATCGGGCTGGTTTCATCCTGTTTTCTCTATTGTTCAGGCATCTTCTGCTTGTGTTCCTGCTTGGGGTCGTTGGCACAGGGATGCAACTCCTGCCTTCCTCCTGCCCATGCCTCTGCAGGCCGGTTCCCTGCCATGCAGCATCATTTGTACCCATTCCTTGGCTTTTGAACCCCATGAGGTTTTGGGGTGGTGTTTTCAAGCAAAAAGGACAGAGCTAACTTTTTACATCCTGTTTGTTTAAGTCACCTGCTGCAGCCTTGTGGGGCCAGAAAGCATCTGAGAGCTCAGGGTGAAACAGCCAGGGTTTGAGACAACCCAGAATATTTTCAGAGAGGTGAAATTACAGACAAAAGGGGTGAAATCACGCTCTGGGCTGGCTGGGAGAGTATTCCTACAGCTGTCCAAGCCCTGCAGACACACACCAACATCTTGTTAAAAGTCCTTGGCCAAATCTTCAGCCTTGATGAGTTTTCAGAGCACTAAATGCCATGGGTTCTAATGAGAAGCAGTGTTAGTTTTGGGGTTGTTTTAAGCTTGTTTTTAGGAGTGTAATCGGTTTCTCCAGCCAGCTGATGCCTGCCGAGCGCTCCGCCAGGCTGTGGAAAATGGGCTGCTGTTTGTTCTGCCATGGAAAGATGGGTTGTTAAGAACAGTTGGAACTGAAAACTGTGGAGGGATGTAATAGGTTTTTGTGTCTGTGGTTTCGCTTGGTCCTCAGGAGCAGGGGCAGATGCTTCCACCTGTATCTCCTGGAGAGGGGAGGATGGAGAGAACGGGATAAAAAAACCCAAAATCCCATGGTAGATGGTTTTTGGAAGCTTGTTATCTCTGGTTATTGAATTGTCCCCTATGACAGGAGGTGAGAGATGGAAGAAGTCCCATCACTTCTCTTGCAAAGCTTTCTGCTCCAGTGTTTTCTTGGGCTAAATCACCACCCTTTGCTTGCTCAAGAGGGTGACCTCTCGTTGAGTGCTTCTTCCTGACAGCTTGGCAGGCAGAACCAGCACGATTGATCTTACAATCTAAGATAAAACTGTGTTTGAGGCACCCAACATCACCCATGATGGGGGGGTCAGTGGGAAAACCTCTGAGTTGGGAGGTCTCCTTCCCTATCCTCACTCAGGCAGGAGTGGAGCTTTCCTTAGCTCTGAATACCCATCGCTTGGAAAAAGGTGTCACATCCCATCTAGAAATTGTTGGCAGGGAAGAGGTTGGAAACTGGGGAAACTGGGGTGGGGGGTGGATATGTGTTTATGGCAGCTCCTTGATTTACTCAGCAGCTTTTGCTGCTCTTAACAGTGCAGGTGATGTCTGTGTGGAAAGTAGGGGAGGTGGAAAGTGGAAATGGGAAGGAGATTGTGTGCTTCTGGGTGGAGATGTCGTCTTCCTGGCTGCAGGGAAAGCTGGCTTTGCTGAAGCAACTTTTCCCTGTAGCTGGGAAGGCAGCATGAGTTGTTTTGTGTGGCCCTTCTCATTTCTCAAATGAAAAATGTTTAAATACATATATATATATATATATAAAATATGGGAAGGAGGGAAATGAATGTTTGAGATATTTCTGTGAAGCTGATTTTTTTTTGCCCATCTTCACATTTCTCCCTGTTTTTACTGCAGGCTCAGACATCAAGCACACAAAGAGCTTTATGCCTACAAACAGGTGAGGTGATACACAGCAAGTTGTCGTTGTCTTCCCTTCTGCTACTTCCAAATTCACCTTGGAGTAGTCACTCCATGGGGTTTCCTGGTGCTGTTCTTCTCCTTGGGAGGCTTCCAGTCTTCAAAGTGAAGTCGTAGCATCCTGGGAAACCTCTGTCCCTGCTGATTTAACTTTTCCCTACTGGCTGGGCACCCCAGGAGCATCTCTCACCTATTGGTCTGGAAATCTCCACGAGGTCCCAGAGTGGTGAGGACATCTTCACCCCTGGAGCACCCCAACTGGCAACCTCTCCAAACCCTCACCTTATTTCCTGCTGGCGAGCAGCGATGCCATTACTTCCCTGGCAATCAAGCAATGTTTTGTGGGTCTCAGTCTGGTCCCCAAGTTGGACCTGGGTGCTCTGGACCACCCATAGTGACCTCTCATGGGGAACACCTTTGCTGCCTTGGCAGACCCGGCTGTTCTCTGCTCACACTTACCATGTGCTAACATCCTTGTTAAACATGGCCAAAGGACTGGCCTTGGGGTGCTGCTTCAACATCCTGTTTTTCCCCAGGGCTTGGGTAATTTTTCTGCTGCTGATCTGTGGTTGGAGCAGGAAGCCAGGTGGAGTTGGGCTGACATGGTGACACGTGGACTTAGAGCCCTCCGCAGGTGTTCAGCCTGGATGGAGTGACAGTGAAGTAGCGGTGTCTGTGCAGGAGCTCGCTACACAGCCTAGGAGCTCCTGGGTTTGGACCTTGTGTTAGTGGTTGTAGCTGTGCTTGTTCCTGCATGGGCGTGAAGACCCAGTGTGTGCCCTGGCTGTGCTGGGCTTACTGGAGCTTCCTGGTTGAACTGGGATGCTAACTGGGCGCTCAGTCTCTTTATGCAGATGTGTTTTGTGTGAGTGCTTGTGGTAGAAGCCGTGTCCTGATCCCAGCACTCTGTCTTACAGGTTATACTCAAGGAAAAGGTGAAGGAGCTGAACCTACACGAGGTGAGTCCATCCCTGGGGCAGTAGCATAGCAGCAAACACTCCTTCACCCTCCTCTTCCTCACACTGGGGAGGGCATGGGAGACAGGCAAAGGCTGCCACAGTTAGGAGGGTGCAAAGACTCCAGTTTAACTCCTTGAGGAGCAGAAGGCACAGCTCAGTGTGCCAGCGTTGCTGCCCGCTGGCTGCCACCAGCAGGGTTTGCTCTGCAGCCTCTTGCCTGTCACAGGGAATGTGGTAGGGCAGGTTATGGGCTGTGCCCACAGCTCCATCTCTTCCTGACACCACTTTCCTCTTTCACAAGCCTCATTGCTTGTTAACACAGCCAGTCAAAGCACGTCTGCAAATGGTCTGGGTTAAACCCTCTCCCTCTTCCTGGGTCCCCTTTAGCTTTTCCTGCAGCAGTATTATTATTATTATTATTATTATTATTGCCATTGTTTCTGGCATTATTATTTATTGCTTTATCGTTGCTGCCACAGGAAGCTGTGGAGGGAAGGGGAGGCCCTATAAACAGTGTCCCTTGGTGGCTGCCTCCCCGCTCGGCCCTGCCGCTGTCGGAGGGTGACGATACCCAGCGCAGCTCTGCCAGCAGCGTCACTCAGGCAGAGTAAACTCTGCTGGGCTTTAATTGAAATCAAAGATAAACACAGTCCCTGGGCTCCTGCCCCTCACACTCACGCTCTGCAGCCTTGCAGGGATAGGGCTGGCTGGAAGAGGTAGGCAAAGGGGCATCTGCTTGGATGCATTCAGCATTAAACCCCCCTGACTCCAGCCCCAAAACCATGGGGGTTTCTTTTCAGATTCAGGAGGAGGGCAGAGCCCCTGGCAGCCGAAAAGCAAAGCCCCAGCAGACTTTGGATTTAAACTTTGCAGTTAAACTTTGTGTTTTAAGTTGTGACAGCCCCATCCCCATGATATGGGCTCAGCAGTGGCCCCTCTCTGGGTCCCTCTGCATTAATGAGTGAAGAGGGTCTCAGGTGGCTAAAACACGTCTTGGAGTATTGGTGTTACCCTAATCCACCTCTACCTACCTGTCCTTCAAGGTTTTAAACCCATCAGTTGTTCTCTGCAGGTTTCTGGGCTGTTTTGGGGCTGAGCATCCTTGTTTACAGACCATTTTTGCTGCTGAAGTTGAGCAGGAATCTGCCTGAACCCTCCTTCCAACACTGGCTGGCTTTATTCCCCCTAATGACAACAGAAATGCCCACCCACACCCTGGGAGTGAGGAGGCTGCTCATCTGTTCCACACCAGCTCCCCTGGCTCACAAGCTGCTATTTTTACTTTCTTTGTTTCAGTTCCCCAGCAGAGCAACACCAGCCTGTCCCAGGGTAACACCTCACCCTCCACTCCCCACACGGAGGGGCTGAGTCCCAGGGGCAGGAGAGTGGCAGAGGGACAGAGTGGTCCCTGCTTGAGGCCCCTGTTTCTGATCTCCTCACATTAAATTAACGTGCAGTGGGGTGGGGTGTTTCTACTGATGAGCAGACTTTAAAGCAGTTCCCAGGGTGAGGAGCTCATTTGCAGGAGGGACTTGGGACTGTGCCAGAGCCCAGACTGGCACTGATAACCCTCCATCCTCCTCCATCACCTCAGTTCCCATCTCCACAGCTGCCTCAGCCCAACCCTCTCAGGGAGGAGGAGGGATCTGTGGGGAAGGAGGTGGAGCAGCTTAAGCTCTTCCCGGAGATTTGGGAAAGGCTGGAAGGGTTTTGTGTTCCAGCTCCTTCCAAAAGATCCCTTTTTGGGCATTTAGATTTTGGTATTTACAGTAAGCAGCTCTGGAAAACGGAGCACGGGGGAGGTGGGGATTTTGCAACATCACGGGGCGGCTGCCAGGGCTCACCCAGAGCTTTGCAGAGGGGAAAGTCCCCACCAAGCCCTTCGGCCCCCTGGTTCTGGGTTTGGTTTTCCTCTTTTTTTTTCCATCACCCTGTCTCTCCCAGGCTTCCACAGGGCTGGAGATGTCTCCCTTCCTCTGGCACCCACCCGAGCTGCTGCGCTGGCATTTGTTTGCTCAGTAAAAGTCTCTGAGGAGCTCTGGGTGGCTGGAAAGGATGGACAGGCCCCGCATTCCCGGGAAAGCCGGGAGCCTCCTGCGGCGCTTGCCAGCCGCCGGGCGCATCCCCAGTGGGGCTGGCCCTTGTTTCGGGCAGTTGGAAACTCCCAGGCTGGGGGGGGATGGGGGTTGGGAAAAAACAGCTGGAAATATCCAAAATTCCCAGGAATATCCACAGTGAGTCAGCAGAAACCAGCGGCGCAGGGGAATGCGATTTCAGCTGGGTCTCTTGCCCACCGGGTAAAGAGCCACCAACCTTCTCAGCCCTGGGATGGGGATGTGCCCTTTGCCTTTCCCAGAGCTGTCCCTATGGATGCAGCTCAATCCCAGCGTGGATCCCCAGGGCTCGGTGTTGGGTCCAGTCCTGTTCAATATCCTCACTGACGACCTTGATGAGGCAATAGCATCCACCCTCAGCAAGTGCCAGTGATCCAGAGCTGGGAGGGGTGGCTGACACACAGGGCACTGCGCTGCCATCCAGAGAGACCTGGACAGGCTGGAGAGCTGGGCAGGGAGAGACCAGATGAGGTTCAACACAAGCAAGTCCCAGCCTTGCAGCTGCTGCTCTGGGGTGCACTCCACCAGGGAAGGGAGACCCGAGCCCCAGCCTGTGATCCCAAAGCCTGGGCAGGAGTTCTGGGAAGGTGTCAGGAGGGATTTCACCTCCCAAACATGCAGAAACCTCCCAAACATTTCTTCCCCATCAGAAACCAAATTGCCCTTTCCCCTCCCCACCAAAGGCCACCATGCCCTGGGGAGAAGGTGGAAACTGGCAGAGGGCATCACTTAGGGGGAGGGTTGGGTTTTTTGCGGGGAGTGGTCCCTTTTTGCTTCCCAGCAGCTGATCACCTTCTCTCCTTGTCTCCCCTGTCTTTCAGATCTGTGCTGTTTGCTTGGAGGAGTTCAAGCCCAAGGACGAGCTGGGGATCTGTCCCTGCAAACATGCCTTCCACAGAAAGTAAGTGTGGCAGCGGGGGCACGGTGCCGGGCTGCCCTGAATCCGGCTGAGCCCTGGTGAGGCTCTGGGGCTGCTGCTGCAGCTCGCCCGGTGTTTCTTCCCAGCCTGATTCCAGCAGCATTGCACCAAAACCCCCTTGTTGGAGAACTCTGAGCATTTGGGGCCACAAAGGTTCTGTCCTGAGCTGGCAAAACCACTTTGCTTTTTATCTCAATGGGCTTCACAAGGTCCCAGATGGTGTCTGCACAGCTCTGTGTGTGTGTTCCCTGAGATACAGGCAGTGCATCCACAGCACCACTGCAGCAAGCTCCCAGCCCAGAAATGGACTCCCTGATCATAGAATCATAGACTGGGCTGGGTTGGAAGGGGCCCCAAGGATCATAGAGCTCCAACCCCCCTGCCACAGGCAGGGACACCAACCTCCAGGCCTGGAGCTACACAAGGTTGCCCAGGGCCCCATCCAACCTGGCCTTGAACACTTCCAGGGATGGGGCATCCACCCCCTCTCTGGGCAGCCTGTTCCAGCCCCTCACCACTCTCTGTGTAAAAAACTTCCCCCTAATATCTAATCTAACCCTTCCTTCCTTCAGCTTTAATCCATCCCCCTTGTCCTGCCATTATCTGCTCTTTTAAAAAGTTGAATCCCCTCCTGCTTGTAAGTTCCCTTCAGGTACTGGAAGGCTGATCCTCCTGGGTCCCTTCCAGCTTGGGATTTATAAGTTTTATTTATATATATATATAATATATATATATATATGTATTTTATTAAAATGTGAAGCACTGAATTTTATAGGTGTAATACACACACATTATGTGAGTGTGATGTGTGTCTGTGACAGGTATCTACATTCTGTGCACTTGCTGTGTAGGGACTGCAGAGTCACGTGTACATTGTGTGTGCACGTGTGTTTCATGGGGGTTTGTGGACACATCCACAGCTGCATCTCTCATGGATACACAGAGATGCTGTAGAGAGAGTGTGATGCCTGTGAACAGAAAACCCGTGTGCACACACATGTGTAGAAGTACCGTCACCCCTAGCTGCCGGCGAACAGTGCGGGACGGGTGACACCAGCCGCAGCAGTGCCCCCCCACCCATGTCTGTGTGTCTGTGTCCCCCCCAGGTGCCTCATCAAGTGGCTGGAGGTGCGGAAGGTGTGCCCGCTCTGCAACATGCCGGTGCTGCAGCTGGCCCAGCTGCACAGCAAGCAGGACCCCGGCCCCCCCCAGGGACCCCTCCCGGGCGCGGAGAACATCGTATAGCTCCACCGCCCCAGGGACTGCCCCGCTGCGGGGGCGGGGGGCCCGAACCCGGCCCCGGGGACTCGGAGACAACCAAAGCACTACGGCACCAGCACGGAGGGACAGGCGAGGGCGCAGGCGGCCGGACGGGGAGCTCGGAGCACTTTAGGAGGGGAAACGTTCCCCCTGGCCGAAGCGGTAAAGCCCCACGCCCCAAAAACCAGCCTCCGCGGAGCCGTGCCGGGGTGAAGGCTCTCGCACTCGAGCCCAGGCTCGATTTCTCTCCTGGGGGGAGAGGAGGGGGTTTGGGGTCTGCGGGCACCCTGCACATCGTCCTTCTTCCAGCACATCCCTCCTCCAGCATGACGTCTGCTGGGAAGCGACGTGGGGCACGACGGAGCGATGGGGAGCCCCGATGATGCCAACAGCTCCCTGCAGTGCCAGGGCGTTCCCTCCAAGTGCCCCGGTGCGCTCC
>VZTU01023054.1:74900-85494 GCA_013400835.1 Zapornia atra
GCCCGCCCCGCCGCGCCGCGCTCTCCTCAACCGCCACAGCCGCAGCCACCGGTTCGAACGCGCCTGCGCCAAACGGCCCCCCGCGCGGCGCGCGCGCCCCCGGCCCCGAGGGGGCGGGACCGGCCGTGAGGTGATCTCCAATCCGCGCTCGCCGCCGCACGGAGCGACAGGTGAGTTGGCCAATAGGACACAGGGACTGGACGGCAGCGGGGCGCCAGGCCCTCCCCCCGCGCTCGGCCGCGGATAGTGACAAGCGCGGCTACCCAATCGAACGCGTCGGCTCGTTACGGGGCGGGGATTAAGGCGCCTGAGGGGGCGAGCCGATATGCGGCAGCTTTGGCCTATGGCTTTCCTTTGGGAGGAGAATGACGCGACAGCTGCCCAATGATGTGAAGCAGCTGCCCTGTCGGGGCGGGAGAAGGCAGGCTGATTGACAGGCAGGGTAACCATGACAACGCACAAGGGGGTCGAAGGGAAGACCGCAGTAGGCCCGGTCGGGCTGATGCCGCGCGGCTGGGGGCTGGTTTGCATACGATTTGCATACGTAGATAGGCCTTCCCCTCACTGCAGGACAGTTCTGCCGCCCTCCCCACCAAGTCCCCACCATATCGGGTCTGTGCCTTGTGGCCTCTGCCTCGGGCCGTTCAGGCCCGGGGCCTCGACCTCCTCCTTTCCTACCTCCAAGGCAGGCAGGCAGGCCGGCAGGCCAGCAGGCAGGCAGGCAGGCAGGCCAGCCTCGGTGGGGCGAGGCAAGGCAAGGTTTCCCTCCTCAGGGAAACAGAGGGAGACCTCTCTTCCAGGCAGACTGCGGAAGGAAGCCTGGTTCCACTCCACCAGGCCTCGGAGATCAAGCTGGATCCAAGCTCCTTCTTCCAGTGGGGGCAGATGAAAACACTCAGGTTCTCCAAAGATCTTGCAAGCTCAGTGGGGATGGGCAGGCCCAACAGAATGTGGGCCATGATAGAAATGTAGGAGGCAAGACAAAGAAACAGGGGGCAGGGATTCGGGAAACTGTTAGACCCAATCCTCAGCTCTCAATCACAATGCAATTTCCATGCTAATGCTGTGTTCTTGAAACTCTGGCCCTACTTTGATCCACGCTGAGCTAACAGCCCTAGCAGTCCAGGCAGCAGCAAAGTTGAGGCAACCGCAAAGACAGGCACAAGGAACGACCCACAGGATGACATTCAAGAGGAAAACAGGCTCTCAGATCGTATTATGCCATCACAGCTCTGGTTGCAGCATGATGGGGGCTCCTTGGTGGAATGTTAATTGATGTCTAACATACCTAGAGCACAGCCAAGCGTGGAAACACAGCCCAGTGACCCACGGTGCTCTTCACCTCCACCACGTTAATCTCAGCTCGCTGCAATCCTCAAGGCATTAATTCGATACCAAAGGGATAAGTGACTGACATTCTAAAGATATGTAAGAACTTCAGTGAGAATTTTCTGGTTGCTGTGGTGAAAACAGGACAAAGGGATCGGCCAAATTTAGTTTGTATAATTTTAATATCCCGTTGGGCAAGTGCAGGAAGCATATAAAGGGGGTTGGTACTGATGTAAGACAAAGCATAAATAATAAAAAGAACCCTCCCTTGTGACAGTGTTGCCTGGAGCTTCGCTGACTGATGTTCAGAGCACTGCCAGGACTGAGCCCTCAATGTGTCTCATATACCTGGGCTGTAAGTCAAGAGCTCTAGCTGGGAAAGCTGAAGGCAAGGAGAGAGGGAGAGCTCATTGTTAAAGGAGCCCAGCAAGGGGCGAGCTGAAGCTGAGTTTTGCTGACGTTTGGAGAATCTGGATCATGGGGAAGTGTGAGCAATGCACTGGGCTTCTCCATGGGCTGTCCACCTCAGCACACATCTGCTCACGTGTCCACATAGTGACATCCAGTCCGGAGGGTCTTTCCCTCCCAGCCTGCCACCACTCAGCCACAGCTGCCCGTGGCCCCATTCCTCCTGCTCTTCTGCCTTGCAACGCTTTGCAGCTCAGACCTCTGCTTAAAAAGCCTTTGCTGCATTTCTCTTCCTATAACTTGTCTGGTTCCTTTTTAGCAACCACAACATCCTGAGATGACTGCCGCAGCTCAGCTACACACTGCATCGAGAACCATCCTCCTCCTCTTCATCCTCAACCTGCTGCCATGATGAGCAGTGGCTGGATCAGGACCTGTCCTGCTCTGAAACAAAGCCTGGAAACTGTCCCCAAACCCCATCCATCTCTTCCTGATATGGACTGATGGTTTCAATCTCACTGTGTGAAGGCAGTGGTGCCTTGCAAAACATTCCCTCTAGCAACAGGTCTATAAACCTCCAATTCAAGTCCTCAGCTGAGATCCAGATTTTGCTGTCAGCAACAGAGAGGGGGTTAGCAACCCTTTCACCAGTGGACCACAGATTTGGTGGTTCCTGGCTCCTGCCCAGAGGTAAAGGGTCAAGGATGAGGTGAGGAAGCCAAAACCCCAGCAGATACTTTTCCATACCCAGGCAAGGGTTCTCCAAGAAATCAAACACAACTCCAGAGCAAAGGAAACAGTTCAACTCCCATGGAGGGAGTTGCTTCAAATATGGCATATGGCAAAACCTGTACAAACAGCCCTCTCTAAAAGCACCCTCTTATTTAAATGGGAAAACCAAGGTGCAGCAACCCTCCCCAAAAAATCAGGAGGGCTGTTTGGATCCTTCTTTGCAGCCTCTGCTCCCTGAGCAAGTAAGTTAGGTGATTTAATTCTCTGGCCAACTTCTACCTGAAAACTTTCCCTGCTCCACAGAGGCTTCAAAAGCCAAGATCCGTCCCCCTCATCTCACAAACACACACACAGCAGCCTCACAACTTGAGCATGAAGTGGCAAACAATTTTATTATGCAGTTAGTAAAAGGCTTTTTTTTTTTTTTAAGAAAAAAATAAAAATTTGAAGGGACACTGTGCCCCCCCCCTCCCAGGTTCACCTGCCAATGATGGTTTTAAAGTGCTACATTATGACTGTGAAAACACCAGCACTTGACAGCAGGAAACCAGAGGTGTGCTTTTATCCAGTCTGAAGCAGTGATAAACCAGCTGTTTCACAAGAGTGATTCAAAGTGAGAAGAGCAAAGCACATAAGCCATTGAGAAAACACATGAGGAATTCTGCAGGCAAGTAATGCAAGAGAGAAGAGGGCCTTGGTACGGGTGCTGCTGGTTGGGGATCTCACAGACATCTCCCAAATCCTGCAGAAAGCATGTGGAGAAGGCACATGTGCCCTCTGTTTATAAATAGGTTGGATTTGGGGATGGATTCTGCAATGTGGTTACTCTGCTTTACCATATGTATTCTGCAATACTCAACAGCAAGCAGGTGAAAGGATTTGGGGAGATTTCCGTACCCACCGCAGATAAAAGGGGAACTCTGAGGGCTGGAAAGAACTGCAGCTTTCATGGGGAGGTGACAAGTCTGCACAAAGCCCTGACTGACAAAAATCATAACATCCAACCCAGTTTACTGGGGACTGCTGGTGGGGAATCCCAGGTCCTTCTCCCTGCCTGCAGGGAGGTTTTGTACCTTCAGATGGGGAGCACAGCCCCCCCATCCCCTCTCCCAGCAGAAGGGAAATGTATTTAAAAGCACTGGCCCTTCCTCTGACAGATAAAGCACCAGGCACTGAGCAAGCGATGAACATCCCCAAGTTCAGCTGGAGAGCAGCCCTGTCAGGTCAAAACCAGCACCTCACTGTTGCATATGTTTATTGGCATCATTTAAGGGAGGCACTTGCATTTTTGGGCAAACGGAAAGTGTTAAGAGGGAGGAGCAGCCAATTCTCCCTGCTGCTGGGCTGATGGACCCTTCCTGACACAGCTCTGGGCACAACAGTTGCAGCCAAGCACCAGGGAGCTCACCTCCCTCCTGCTCCCCCCACAGCAAGAGAGGTTTTGGGAAGCTGTGTCGAACAGCAGGAATCCTGGGGGAATTCCTGGACACAGTAAAGCAGGGAAGAGGCACAGCCTGGATTAGGAGCACAGCCCATCCATGACCACCAAGTCACTGCAACTGCTTACAGCCCACAGCATCCTTGCTGGATTCAAACCACACCAGCCCATGGCACAAGCCTTCTGCAGATCCACCACCACCACTGGATCACCAGACCAGTTTTGGCCAGTCCTGCCTCCTGCCACAGCTCCCTTGTTGCTCTCCAGCAAATCACAGGCTGGTGGGAACACCCAAAAGTCTGCACTGGAGTCTTCAGACTTTAAAAAGTAAATTTAAAAAATATATTCTCTAGCTACAATAATTCTCTTAACTACAAGAATGTAGTTTGGTTACTTTCATGCCCCTGTGCTTTTGGAGGGGAGGGGGGGGGCAGTAGATGATATGCCAAACAACCTGCAGCCACAGAAGCAGACAGGACTGCTGGGTATCTAACTCCTCCTGGAGTTAGACATGCACACCAGCAGCAGCCAAGCAGGGTCACAGCTGCTGCCAAAAACTGCCCTGGGTGTAGTTATTTGATTTTATTGTGGAAATCTTGCAGCTCATATCACCAGGTATTGGGAAAGGTGAGAACCATATCCAGCCTCTTGGCCAGGCTCCAAAAATACATCCAAAAAGATGAGAACCCACCCAAAAAGCCTGTGTGGGACCAAGTCCACTTGATGCTGGCATTGTGTGAAATGTTCCCCTTAAAATGTAACCCCCCCTCCCTGGTTGGAGGGGGTGAAATGAGGTTGATCCTTGAGAAAGCTGGTTAGATACAGCCCTTTCCTGACCCTCAAGCTACATCCCCAGGGTGTCAGTGCTGCACAAAATGATCCCAGATCCCATCTCTGACCCTCCAGATGCTCCAAAGCAGAAGGACAGCTCCTGGGAGAGGGGACAGATTGCATGCAGTCTGGCCTGGTACGTTCTGATCACAGGACATCTCTTGTCATGAACGAGCAGGAGGCAGCATGACTTGGTGCCTCGGGGTCCTGCCTGTGCTGCCAGCACAGGGGGAAAGGAGGAGCAGAGATGAGACAAGGTGCCAGCAGCAAAGCCAGACACCAAGTAAGGCAAATTCAACATGAGGGACCCAGTGAAGGCTGCTGCACAGACCCTCAGGCACGTTTTCCAGCCAAGATGAGCAGAGCCAATAAATTCAGCTCCACTTCTACAATATGTGAGCAAAACCTCCCCTTGCTGCACTGCCCAGAGGGACCCTTTGGGCCCCCAGGACATGTTTCCCTACAGCCTCCTGCACCTAATGAGGAAGACAAGAACTGCCATGAGGATTGTTTTTGACTCAAGGGACCACTCCCTGAACAAGCCCCTTGCTATGAGTGTAAAAGGAGAAGGCTACAGACAAGACAGTTGGGAAATGGGGCGGGGGGAACAGACCCAAACCCAACAGCATCACATAACCAAGGCCTCTTCCAGCAAAATCTTTTTAGAAAGAGATTTAACAACACCTCTACCACTCCCAACCCCACTGCTCTTCAGGCTTCAAATGCATCGGGCAAATTCCCACTGTGAAGTGGAATTGCACAGGCTGAGTGCTGGTTGTGGCATCCCCCCCACTCCAGAGCTATTTCTTCAATCGAGCATACACCAGAAAGGCCATGACTGAAACCACAGCGAAGCCCACAGCGGGAATGATGTATGGCAGGGACAGTCCACTGCTGTTCTCTGGGGCAGCTTTGGCCTGAGGCAGGTTGGTCCCAGTACCAGAGCCACTGTTAGAGTCAAAAACTAGAGAGTTTCCTAGGCGATCAGCTCCAGCTCTGAGGTCGTTGCCTGCCTCAAGCTGGATGCTGGGGTAGTGGTCCACATGGACCTCGTGCACACCCACAGAGGAGCTCTCCCAGATCAGAGGTGAACAGCAATCTCTGTTTGCTCCAGCTGCCTCCTCTCCTCTACGGTCTTCATGAGCCACTGGAGCTGGCAATCCTATGGTAGGGAGCCCTTCTCCTGAGCTCAAGCTATCTATGCTTATCATGAGTGGGTCACTGCTGAAGGTGAAGGCATCAGATACCCCAGAACGGAGACTGCCGGGCTCATCAGAGCTCAGGCATCTGCCAGCCACCTCTGGGCTTTTCCCAGCTATGGAGAAGAACATGACAGGCTCTCTGGGCTCCACATCCCTCTCCATGTTGCTGCAAGATGCCTGGATGCTTGTGGCAGGGCACCCCTGGGATGCCATCCTCCCAGATGTGCCTTCAAAACTTCCTGCAATGGTCAGGAGAGGATCCGGCGAGGCTGGGAGCACCTTTGGGAGACAAGGAGAGGGGCTGGGTGCCATGGGGAGCTCCCATTTGGCCTGGTCTCAGGCACCAACATCAAGCAACAAGCCCACCTCAGCACTCAAGGACCTGTCTCCAGGAACTAGCATCAATGTTGGGTGACAGGGCTGAGTGTGTGAAGCAGGGAGGTGTTTGGGCTCCCAGAGAGCCTTTGGGATTTGGGGGAGATACAGGGAGACAAGCGGGGAGGAGAGAGGTAGAAAGAGGAACCTGGGAGCTAAGACACCGGGAAGTCAAGGAAGGGAAGTAAGGAGTCAAAGCACCACAAACCTTGGCTTCCTACACCCATGTTCCAAAACACAGTGTCTAGATGGGGACGTGAACACAGTGGGGGAAAAAAAAGCCCTGAATAAACTCAAGACCAGCTCAAAATCTTAAACTGCAGCAGGAAATCTCCTAACAAGGGACCTGAACGAAATGCAAGTGGCAATGGGAAGATCACCTACTTTCTCTGTCAGGATGGAGGCGGTGCTGCTGGCCATCCTCCCCGTCGACAGTTCCTTCTCTTGTACAGGAGCCTCCCTGGAGGTGTTGTGGGATGGGAAAGCATCTCCAGGCACAGGGGCATCTGTTGGGGAGAAAACAAAACTTACTGCATTAATCAGGAGACCTAATTATCAAGGAGAGACCTGAAAACAAGGAGAGTTTTGCTGTTCTCCAAGGATGTCATGACAGAGGGGTTGGAGAGGAGCAGGACCCAGCAGCACTGGGTGCCACCTGTGTGGCCCTGGCTCTGTCACAACACCCAAGCTCTCCCTGTAAGTGCAGGTAAACCAGACAGCACTGGCCAAGCCAGCACCCCCAATCTGTCCCCCCACTTTGAGAGCAGGGTGTCCCCAAGCTGCTGAAACATTCTGTCAGAATTGAAGCAAATGCCCCTGCCAAATCCTGGTCAGGATGTTGTGCCAAAATACAGCGAGCAGCAACTGCAACAACTGGAGGGAAAACAAAAAGGCAGCTGGGCTGGATTTGTGCACAACACAACCTCGCTCCTCTCCTGGAGGAGGCCGCTGGGGCCCAGGGGAAGGGAAAGGAGATGGGTGACAGCAGCAGAGAGCTGTTCTCTGCTCCATGAGCGCTCACGGGTGTTACAAAGGCAGATGCAACCTTGGGCTGTCCTGTACCAACAGCCACAGCTACCACCATTCTCTGGGAGGCCTCCCTCAGGACCCTACCCCACACCTGTGCCTTCTCTGCCATCCTTCCCATCAAGCCAGGCAGGCAGAGAATCACAGAACAGAATCACAGAACCATTTACTTTGGAAAAGACCTTTAAGATCACCAAGTCCAGCCATTAACCCAGCACTGCCAAGTCCAACCACCAACCCACGTCCCACAGCACCACATCTACACGTCTTAAATCCCTCCCTGGATGGTCACTCCACCACTTCCCAGTGCAGCCTGTTCCAGTGCTTGACAACACTCTGGGTAAAGACATTTTCCCTAATATCCAAATCAAATCTCCCCTGGCACAACTTGAGGCCATTTCCTCTTGTCCCATCACTTGTTACTCGGGAGAAGAAACCAACCCCCATCTGGCTACAACCTCCTTCTGGGTAGTTGTAGAGAGTGAGAAGGTCTCTCCTCAGCCTTCTTTTCTCTAGGCTGAACAACCCCAATTCCTTCAGCCACTTCCCACCAGACCTGTGCTCCAGACCCTTCACCACTTTGTTGCCTGTCTCTGGACATGCTCCAGCCCCTCAGTGTCCTTCTTGTGGCGAGGAGCATCCGGCACAGCACCTTTGGCCCTGCTCTCCATCAGCTGAGCAGCACAGTGACTCCATGGCTCTGCTGGGAAGGAAACCCACCTGCATCTCTTCTGTGCTCTGTCAGAGTCTCCAACAGCTTCTGCTCCGCATCGAACTGCTGCTGTATGAGGAGGGGGCTGCGCACATCCACGAAGCTGCCCTGGGTCTCACTGTGCTCAGAGCTGGGCACAGCCTGGTTTTTGGGCAGCGAGTTGTGGGCCTGTGGCTCCCTGCTGTGCCTGGTCTCCTCTGTCCTCAGGGGCGACGCAGTGGAGAGGTAGACGTTCTCTTCGGGCTCATTCCTGGGCTGCTCAGGGCTGTGAGCAGCACCTGCATCCCTCGGTGGAAGACACCTGCCCAAACCCAAGCTGGGTACACCACGGTGCAGGTGGTTGGCATTCCCAAAACACCCGTTGTCCACACACACCGGGTGCTGCTGGCGGCTCAGCCACTCCCGGCCACACCTGGGGAGCTCAGCTGATGGCACAGCCACGCTGCCTGTCTGCGGGGTCCCTGCTGCTGCCTGCACAGACTCCACAGGGTGTGGGAGATGCCCCTCTCCACTGTGCCCATGGCCCGTGCTCCTAGGTGGAGGCGGCTGGGGACTCTCAAGTTCCTGGAGTTTTTTGGGGAGCTGGAATGAAAGAAGCTGTGTTATATCACTGTGTCAGGAGGAGGGGGTCTGGGAACACAACGGAGTGCCCCAAACTCATCACCCACATGAGCCCGGTGATGAGGGAGTGATTCCTTGGCACTGCACAGATTGCTGGAAGACTGTATGGGTCCAGGGAGCCCCAAATAACACAGCAGACCTCCAACTCATGTCTGTGGTGGGGAAGCATGAAGGGGAGCAGTTACAGGGCCATACATACGCTGTACAATGCCAGCCTCAGAAAGCTGGACAAATCAGCACTAAAAGCCTGCTGGGAGCAGGGGTCCTTCCAAAAACACAGCCCTATCATGAGCTCCTCATGCCCCACAACACCAATACTCTGGTCCAAAAGGGACCTTTGTGTCCCCATCTGATGTGTGACCCACTCACCGATTCCTGCACTGGGGCCCTGGTGTCCAGGTCCACGCTCGTGGCAGTGGCAGCACCAGGCAGGAGAGGTGGACAGCCACTGGCAGGCAGGTCTGGGTGCGGCTGCACGGCCAGCGGGGCTCTGGGAGCAGGGTTTGGTGCTGGGGACAGCGTCTGGGCACTGATGGAGGAGCCGGCAGGACGGGCATTGCTAGCTGCAAAAGGGAAGGAGGCAGTGATGGAAGGCTTGGGAGTGGGGATGTCAGGGAAAAAGCTAAAGAGGCAGAGGATGAATGTGGGGCCGAAGCAGCCCCTCACATGTCCCTGCTGTCCCCAAATCTGCCAAGCTTGTCGCATCCCTTAATCCATCTTTCCATTTCCCCTCAGATGAGAAACCAAGCTCATGACCAACCCGAGCACCTTCAAACAAGGACACCACCATCCCCAGGCTCATCACCAGGGTGAGGGACCTCTATGGGGACGGTGACAGACAACCCCACCACGCCCCAGGGAAGCTGGAGCAGAGACAGAGGCTGGGGCAGAGAGAGAGGCTGGCTGCTCAGCAGACACCCAGAGATGGACTCCTACCTCCACCAGACCCCAATGCAACACCCAGGGATGACAACAGGTCCCCACCTCCACTAGACCCCCCCTCAGGGACGACGAGGCTACATACAGGCTTGCCAGAACTCATACACTTGCTGCAGCTCCTCAGCCAGGTGCCCCGCGTTGTTCTGGTGCAGCGCATCGATGAGGTCCTGCACCCAGCCCTGCCGGCACTTCAGGTGCTGGTAAAACCTATAGATGGTGGCATGGCTGCCCCGCATTTCCTCCCGGGCGTGGAGTTCATCCTGAATAAAACACACAGTGGGTCTAAGAGAGGCTGTGGTTCAGAGGTAAGGCAAGCTATACGTTGCCTGAGCTGGGGCAGGAGTGCCGTGGGACTTGGGAAAGCAGGAGATTACTCTGTCAGCATCGGTCAGGCAGCTCAGGGAATTGGCCAGCGACGTCACGTGGATGTTCTTGAAATTCTTGAGGTTTTTCAGAATGTGGTCGTACACTTTGTCCTCAGCAAAACCCATCCTGGCTCAGCACCTGCAGAGAGAGGGGAGGCCGAACGGGAGCGGAGGGAGGGCAGCTGGCAATGCCTGGACTTCCTATGGGAGGTGGGGCTTTTCTATAGGAGCCTGGCTAGCACAGACACTCAACCCTGGCACTGATCGGTGCAGGGGAAATCCTGGGCGGAAATAACATGAATTAGAACTACTCGGGGCAAAATCCAGCTCGGGGCTGTGCTTCCACAGACCCCATCCCCGCACCGACCCCCTTTCTTTGGGGCCGGGGGGGTCCCAGCACAGGCCTCGCCTCACGAAGGGCGGCAGGGTCACGCCAGGCCAAGGGGGCCGAGGCCGGGACCTTGCTTTGGGCCCTGGCCGACGCGGCTCCTGGCCGATGTAAAAGGATGGCGGAGGAAAAACGGCAAAGCTCCTTCTCCCGGGGAAACGGCGGCCCGGGAGGCGCAGGCCGCGGCGGGACCCTGCCGGCCCTCTCGGCGGGCCCCCCCCCGCCCCG